>CAUYUJ010015024.1:222500-360196 GCA_963575745.1 Prorocentrum cordatum
CGGGGGGAGGGGCGGGGGGAGGAGGAGAGAGGGAGGGAGGGAGGAGGGGGAGGGGAGAGAGGCAGGCCGGAGAAACGCGAGGAGCCACAACCACAGATGGCCCTCCTCCTCCTCCTCCTCCTCCTTTTCCTCCTCCTCCTCCTCCTCCTCCTCATGCGCCTCCTCGCGATCCGTCTGGCCCCTATGGGCCGCCAGGCATAGCAGAAAACCGAAACCCCGACACAAACTGAATCCATAGTTTCTCTGATTCTGTCCCATTGTCCCGCCGCCGTCCTCGCCACCGCCTTCGCCGCTGCCCCCACCACCATTGTACCCTCCCCTGCCCCACCCTCCTCCTCATTCCCACTGTCCCCACACCACCGCCCCCGCCACCGCCGTCCCCACCACTGTCCACTGTCCCCACTGTTCCCACCATTGCCCCTACCACTGTCCCCGCCACTACCATCCCCACCACTGTCCCACTGTCCCACTGTCCCCACCACTGTCCCGCTGTCCCCTCACCACTGCCCCCGCCACCACCGCCCCCACCACTGTCCGCACCCCCACTCGGTTTTCGAAGGGGGGGGGTTCGAACCGGCATTGACTTCCCTCGGTTTTCGAGGAGGGGGGGGTTCGAACCGGTAGTGACCCCCCCTTCCTTTTCATGATGAGCTGGGGGGGGGAGGGGTTCGCGCCGGCAGTGACCCCCCTCCGGTTTTCCGGAGGGGGGGGGCTCGAACCGGCAGTGGCCCCCCTCCGGTTTTCCGTCAGCAGCGGTAGAACACGCTCTTTCAAATATCCGAATCCCTGACGAAGGAGCGAAGAGCTCTTAAACACAAAAAAAAACGCCGCCCACGCATCTCGGCAAACACTCGTGCGAGGCAGAAAGATTCACGCAGCCATCTTCCGGGGCTCCAATCAGTGGGCCGCGTTGTGGGACCAGGACAACGCTCTCCTCCACGACTTCATCTGCGGCAAGCTCGCCCGCGTTCGCGACGAGTGTGGCGCTGATTTCGGGTGGAACAAGGAGACGCGGGCCGCCGCGGGCAGCGCGGCCAACAGAATCGGGCGAAGAGTGCATCACTTTCCACGGTGCTGCACAGCCCGTGTCTCTTGGGTGCTGGACAACCCGTGCTTTGCAGGTGCTGTAGGCCTGCCCGTGTCTCTTGGCGCGTCTCATGGAGGCCTGTCTCCTTGCGCGGTGCTGCGCAGCCCGTGCTGCGCAGTCCCCGCGCTGCACAGCCCGAGCAGTCCTGCACAGGCACGGTCTAGCCGATGTATGGATTCACGCTCGGACGCGGAGGAACATGAGCTGGTAACTTACACGCGCACATATATACAAACATAGATGCACGCATACACAAACCCATGCATACACACCCATACATACATACATACATACATACATACATACATACATACATACATACATACATATATGCATACATACATGCATACACACATACACATATACATGCATACATACATAAATACATACATACATATATACATACGTACATACATACATACATACACACGCATGCATACATACATACATGCATACAACTATACACATATACATCTATACACAGATGCATGCATACAAACATACATGCATACAAACATACGTACGCATGTACGCACATATGCAAACACATACATACACACGTACGTACATACATGATGATGCTTATGCACCACCTTCTTCGGCCCCTCTGGGGGCCCCTCTCGTAGCCAGCGCTGCAGTCGCCTCAAGATTCTGGTCATGGGGGTGGCCAGGGGGGTCAGGGTTTGATTAGTGTTGTCGGTCTCTGTTTCGGTGCAACGAGATGTGTGTTATCCTTGCATTCAGGGCCCTCATTGAAGGGGGTGTGGGGGGGTCTCATTGGAGCCGCCCTCTCTCCATCCTCCGCGCCTGCTCTGGTAGCCCCCCCAGCCTCCAGGAGGCCCCGGGCACCGCCTCACACGGCGCCCCCTCTCGGGATATCTCAAGTGGCCCTCCAGGGAAGCCCTAGCGAGAGTCCCATTCTGAAGGGCGAGCCCCCCCGCCCGGGGCCAGGGCGGGGCCCAAACCCCCGGCTGCGTGCATCTCGTCATCACCGTGCCGCAGCCTTTGCGGCTCCGGGCTGCAACCGTGCCAGGCCACGGGGCGCGCGCGTCGCCATCCGACAGCGATGCTGCGCAGCCCGACTCGGCACCAGGTGGCGCTGCAGAACTCACCGCGACCTTTGTTGCTCCGGCGCAACCCATGGCAGCCAGCGCGACGTCGGCGCCCCCATCCGGGAGAGGCCCCGACAGCGGTGCTGCACGGCCCGCCTCGGCACCAGGTGGAGGCCCCGACAGCGCTGCTTCACAGCCCGCCTCGGCACCAGGTGGTGCTGCACAGCCCACCTCGCCATCGAGTGGTGCTGCGCAGCCCACTTTCTCTGCGCTGCCTGCCAGCGCGACCGAGTTGACAGTGGGTTTCTACAACGTGGAAATCCAGCTGTCGGAGGTTGGTGGGAGAAATTTGAAGATCAAAGAACGCCGTTTTGCATCGGACATTGCCAAGGCGTTCCATGTTCATGCGCTGGACATACTTTGCCCGGGCGAGCTCGGCGAGATCCGAAGGGGCATCGGCGAGAACATCCCAGGAAACGACGTCAATGCCTGGACTCAAGAACTGCTTGCTGACAGTGCGGTGCCGCCTGTCCGCGTGTACGTCGACGGACACTACGCGACGATCGTGAAGTCCAATCGAGTGGCGGTCCTTCAGTGCAAGCTCGTCAGCGACTTCGTGCCGAACAAGCCAGACCGGTGCTTCCAGCACCTCCGTGTTCGCGTTGACGACGACAGCGAGCCCGTGTCCATCGTCAATTGCCATGCGCCCGCCTCGAAAAAGTGAAGGTTGACAATGGACGGGCGCAAGCGCACCTCCCCTGCATGCCACAATGCGTGTGCGGGGAATCGCTTCATCTAGGGCGGCGACTTCAACGCGGGGGTCATTCAGCTCACCGCCCTGGTGCAGAGTACCGATGACAGCTACGCAGCCTGCCAAGTATCGATTGACTCCAGCGCTGCACAGCCTGGATCACTGCAGCTGGTCTTCTCTGACCCGTTGAGGTTCAAACACGGCGACCTCGCGATGGCCCACGGCCTGCGCAGCGTTCGGACGAACTCCGAGGTTGGTGCGTTCTTCGACGGAGTGAGTGATGCTCGTGACCTCGTTGTGGCCAGGGTGTTTGTGCCTCGAGACCTCGAGAGTGTGGATGAGGCTTCGCCGGTTCTGCGAATCACCGCAGCGCGCCCTCCGCCGACGTGGGAAGCGACGCGCAGCCCGCCGCGTAGCGCTGCACAGCCTGCGACCTCCTCCAACGTGGTACGCAGGCCCGCCACGCCCCGTGTCAACGCCATCTTCGGCAGCGGCGATGCCTCCGCCGAAACGGCGCTGCAAGAGGTGCTTGAGAAGATCGGCAAAGACTTCCTGTTCGGCAAAGTGGCGAACATCGTAGCCTGACGGCCGCTTCGAGGCGGCAGCTGCTCCGCGCATCACCGAGAAGCTGGAGGAGTTCTTGCGGGTCGTCGAGGAACAGCGTGCGAATCGCATGCGCCGCGCGCCGGGCCTGGACTCCCACGGGATCTTCACGAATTTCCACGTGAAAGAGATCCACAAAAAGTGATGAACGACTGTAAGTCGTGGATGAACGCGGAAACGGTCCAGGAGCACGAACGGTTGCGCTTTCTCCGCGTACTTGTTCCAGATCATCGGCAACAAACATGTGCTGCTCTCCGCCATCCAACGCCCAATCTGCAGTGCTGCACAGCCTGCAGACGCAATGCGGCGGTTCATGGACACGCGGGCGGAGGAGAAGTCGTCGACTGACCACAACAAGAGGAACGCGACGGAGAGGGAGAACATCGGCGACGACGAGGACGAGGGGCCGCACAAGCGCCGGCGTCGTGAGTGAGCGAGCGGCTCGCGCCTCGCAGCTCGCGGGTCGCGCCTCGCAGCTCGCAGCCCCCCAAACCGCCCCAGGAAGGCCCAAGAGCACCGGCCCGAAGGGCCCCAAGACGGCCCAAGAGGCGCCCAAGACGGCCCAAGAGGGCCCCAAAAGAGACACCACGGACCGAACAATCTAGCTTTTCGCCCCAAGACGCTCCCAGAAGGCCCCAAGAGCTCCCCAAGAAGCCCCAAGAAGCTCCCAAGAGGCCACCAGGACACCAAAATCATTGATACACCCCAAGACCGCCTCAGGACGGCCCAAGAAGCTCCCAAGAGGCCCCCAAAACGCCCCAAAAACGCCCCAAGACGGCCCAAGAGGCGCCCATGACGGCCCCAAGAGGGCCAAGACGGCCCCGAGAGGGGCCCCAATGAAATTCCCAAGAAGGCCCAGAGACGCCAAATACAAAGCGATCGGTCACGCAAAAAGCTCTTCACACCAATTCTCCCGAGAGCGAAGGGCGGCGTAAACTAGCTGATAAGACCGAGGCTTCCACCAGGGAGAGGCGACGCAACACATTCCTGGCACCAAGGCCCAGCCAAGGCACAGGAACGAGCGGCAGGGCAACAATCTCCGAAGACCAAGGTTCCCAAGATCGAAGGGCGACGTAACATGCTGTCAACGCCAAGGCCCCCAGGACGAACGGTGGTGTGAATAGTTTCGGCTTCTGTTTCTGAAGCGCTCTTTCCGTTTCTGTGCCGGGCCAGGTCTGCGATCCAGCGCCCTCCCGCGTGTGCCCTCCCATGTGTGCCGCGTCAGTGCTGTTGTTATGGTCCAAGGGCCATCAGTTGCAGCGCCCTCGCGCGCTCGCCTGTTCTTGCCGCAGCCATGGCGACGACGGGCGCGACTCCCAAAAGCAGCGCTGCACAGCCTGCGGCAGCAGCAGCTCGCGCTGCACAGCATGCTCCACAGCCTGCGGCAGGATGCCCCTGCGCGAGCTGAACAGCAGGAGCGGGCAGTTCGGGGCATGGGCAGTTGTTGTCCGACAAGTCCAAGTTGATACCTACGAGCGCACGTGGAATGGCAAACCGAGAACTGGGAAGACTTCCTCTCGTACCTTCGCGTCGCCACAGGATCCCACTGAGTACTGCATGCGCCAGATGCGGTAAGGCAAAAAAGACGACAACAAGTTCCGCGCGGTTCAGGACCAGCTATCCGACGTTCTCGCCTTCATCGCGGCAAAAGTTTCCAATGTCAACGACGCGAAGAAACAGCACCTTCAGCCCCCATCCAGACGGTCGCGAACGTGAGCGACACAGTCTTCAGTCCTTTGCTGAACAGCAAGGACACCCATGATTGCTACCCTGAGCCTCCCGCGACAATCCCAGATTGTGCAAACCTCACCAACCAACAACTATTCGACGTGACGGCGCTGGTCGAATCGGTGAGCACACCCCGGCCCGTGGGCCAATCGGGCAACCGCGTCGTCTTCGACGCAGAGATCATCGACGGCTCTAAGTCCGGCGACCGCGTTCGCACGATGCCGCTGACCGTCTTCACCGACCGGGCGACTAGCCCGAACGCTGGTGAGCTACCGATCTGGGTCTTCTTGAATCGCGCGGCGGGAAACGGGATCGTGGGAGGCAGTGCTGCGCAGCCTGCTCCACAACCTGTGAGCTTCTTTCGTATCAAAGGTGCTCAAGATGATGATGGGGACTTTTCCTTCACCACGACGAAGAACGCCATTATCGTTGGAGGTGCTACAACAGGCAAAGGACATCGCCTTGCAGCAGAGGCCGCCACCTTGCTTGGCCTCACTGACACCGACAGCTTTGCCGTCAAGAACCCAGAGGAATGGGTCGCCGGGGACTTTTCAACGGAGCTTGCCGCGGAGACAATGTGCGCGCTTTTCAAGCCCATTGCGAACACCGTGACCGCAGGCGTGGAAGCTCTCGACGCAGCGAAGGAGACGTTCTGGCAGTTAAGTTGGGCCCGTGTGGAAGAGCCGCCAGCGGGTGGCAGCATCCGCACCAACGATGGCAAACGACTCTGGTTTCCTGCAACGGTCCGCGACTGCACGGGCACGCTCACGCTGTACATCCAGGAGGCGGCCGCTCTCAAACTCAGCGGCTTCGGTGACGCAGACCACTTCGAAACAGCTATCGTTGCCGGCATGGTGTGGTTCCCGCAAATGGCTTAAGTGAAAATCATCCGACAACTCAAGGCCGCGACCGCTGCGCAGGAGAGCGCCGAGCAACCGCCGGTCCAAGTCGACGTCCGCATCGTGGACGCAGCCTGCCAAGACTTAGCCGAGTCGCCCACTGAAGCATCGGCTCGTCTGCTTCCCCTTCTCAATCCAGAGAACACCACATCCGACGTCGTGATGCCCGCAGCTCTGCACATGCTCCGGAAGTCTCCACATTACACGCTCGCAGTGGAGAGCATCGTGCCAGACATCCCGGAGAGCTTGAAAGCGAGTTTTGTGGACATGCCCTCAGCCACGACGATTTTTCGCCCTTGTTGACAGGTGCTTGCTCTCGTGGAGGCATCACAACCGTCGAGCCTTCAAGAAGCGGGGACTGGCGGCTACAAGGTCACCACAAACAACGTTAGGGACCTGCTGCATGACGCGAACGATGCCGGCGGCTTCCAACTCGCCTCCTTTTGCACCTTGGAGAATCTACAAGACTTCAAACTGGATCCGCCCCGCGCGCAGGCGAGCAAGAAACAGGCAGCCTCAGTGCTGATATCGTCGATACTTCAAGCGAGCAGAGCTGGGCAGCCTGCATTCTTCATGGTGGACTCCGCGCAGCTGTTGCAGCAGACGGAGGTCGACGCAGCGCAGGGCTGCCTCAAAATAATGCTCTTCCTTACCACGCTCGCCGGGCACATGTCCTCCAGGAAGCGGGCCGCGTCCGAGCCCGCGGCGAACGAGGAGAGCCCCGCGAAGGCTGCAAAGTGTCGCGTACTGGGGCGCCACTCAGATGCGGCACCACTGCCTGAGTTCCATTGAAGCACCGCTGATGGTATGAGCAACAATGCTGCGCAGCTTGTCATCGAGACGGTTCCAATACAAGGCGCCGGCTGCTGTGCGAACGGCCTGTGTGCTGAGGCAGGCTCGCGCCTCCCTGCCCATCTCTCAGTTATACTCGGTCCACGCACCCATCTCCGCAGCACATATGCAACATATCATGCCCCGCGCCCTCTGCAACAGGCTAGCAGCGCCTAGTTCTCCGTAGCAGCGAGGCTGCATATCCGTGGTGCTGCACAGCCCGCGGTGTCTCGCAAGCCGCTCCTCGTTTCCATCCAATAGGAATACCCACATGCAGCATTGTCATGATGTAGACGTAGTTGCTCCCCGCTTGCACGCGCTTCCTGGGGGCAGGAGAGCGGCCGTTTCCTCGCAGCAAGGCGAATCCGCGGTGCTGCACAGCCCGCGATCGCTGGATGGCGATCGCTTCGACATGACAGACCATTGCGGCATGACAAAAACGCAGTAGCCAAAACCAAAGAAGTGCTTCGCTTCGCATCCCCCGCCAGCTCCCCATCCGATTGTGTATGTTGTTTTCGAAATTCGTGTCGGGGCCGCAGGGGGCCCTGCGCGGTTTGGGCGGGGGGCTTGTCCCCCCCTTGTCTCTTCCGGGTGCTATGCCCCTCCGGGTCCCGGTGCCATTTTGCCTCAAGCGCTAGACGTGATCAGCCTCATCGCTGACCCAGATGGCCAATCGTGCCGGCAGCGGGGCCATGGAGTTGCAAGATGTGTGCCAGCTGAATGGAAAAACCTGCCATGTCTGCCAGCAGAGTTGAACAACCTGCCATGTCAGCCAGCAGAGTTGAACAACCTGCCACGCTGAGCATATGCTGGCTGTGTGCGCGCACGCACTCCATTGACGCCCTGCAAACACTACAAACGTGCCACCTACCAGCACCGGTGTTGCAGTGTCATGTTGAAAGCTATACCAGGACGGCGACGCCTCTGATTTGCTCCGCATGCGAGGTATTCAAATCAACCGCGATGCGAAATGCAGCCCGAGCTTGCGCCTCAGAGGTCGGACAGAATTACTGCGTTATGCTGAAGCATTTGCCGGCAAAGACTACCAAGGACGGCCTGTAGATTGCCCGGGCCAATGGCATCAGGGAAGGACCATGTAGCGGACGTGCCGGTGGGAACCATGGCGCGGCACCACAGCTCAGGCAACAGAGACCGCGGTCGCGGAGTGCATAGGGAGCCCGAGAAGCGATTGCATCATATTTTTGAAAGGTAACGCGTAGCCCTGCCAGGCCCGCGCGAGAAGACCCGCGCTGCACAGCCGGTCCACCAGCATAAAAAGCGGAGCGTATCAACCACGCGCCCCGCCACCAACAGTCTCTCACCAGCTGCGCCAGCGATTGATGATTCGATGTCACTCGGATTCACAGAGAGCAAAGCCAGTGCTGCACAGCCTGCCCCACCGCGAGTCACGGCCATCATTGCAGGTGCCGACCCCAGTACCAATGTTGTTCAACCTGGCTCAGCAGCAGCATCCGCGCCAGGACAGTGCCAGGAAAAGTCGTCGACACCACTACCGCGGGTCCTAGTGTTGCACAACCTGGACCAGGCAGACCGCTGCGGCACTTGTGCACGAAATGCCAGATCACCGCGTTCCAACGACCCTTCTACTTGCTCGTGATTATGAAACTACGCCCGGTTCAGTGGGGTGATCACGCGGAACTCTTGCTGCGAACGTCCTGGTCGACAGCCTGGGGCGGAGGCAAAATGATCAACGCCTTGCTCTTTAACGGAGAGCGCATGGTGCCAGAGAGCGCTTTTGATATGCGGAGGAACGCTTGGGATCAGTGCTACTACCAGAGCTGCAGAGCGAATAAAGTGTTTGCTTGCATTCTGCATCGCGGCGGCTTCGGTGACCGCCTCTTGCAAATCGGCTGCGAGCACATCCCTGATTCTCTGATCAAATGCGACGGCCGATTGTTAACTTGCAGCGTTTCTGCTACAAGATCTGCGAGTTGCGGAAGGGGAACCAGTCACGGCGATACGTGTACTATTGTTTATTCGACAGCGGGGAGGTTGCGGTCGCACCACTCTGGTGAAACCGCATATTCCAGCGCCGACGATGCCTGAACAGCTTGTTGCACCGATCTGGGAGAACAAAAAGCCGACACCAGCACCAAAAAAGTATTTGTTTCACGAAATGTCGAATTGCGTTTTGGACCAGCGCGAGCCCGCCCTGGACTGAGGAATCGCAGAGTGGGCGAGGAGGACGGGGGATGGGAGACGTTGCGCAGCACGCAGGAGGGAACGCAGGAAATAACAAGCGCAAGCGAGAAGCGAAACTAGCGGGCGCTCTCGGGAGAAGAGGGAGAGAAGAGGGAAGGGCGCAGCATCCCCCATGGCTGAAGCTTCACTCCCCCCAGCGCCGCCCTCCACCACGCCTACCCCCGCCCGCCCGCCCCCCTCTCATTTCCCCCCACCCCTCACCCACCCTATGTCCGCCCGCGTCGCATCCCTGACCCTCGTCTGGCCCGACACCAAGGCCCGACGAGTTCGAATCCGCCGCTCTCTGCGAAAGGGGGCGGTGGCCGCCCGTCGCGGCCTGGGCGTAAGACCGTGGCCCCCTCTTGACCCAAGCCCGCAGCCCGTGGCAACCTTCCGAAATCGTCGAGGGGTTCAGCTCGCACATGGGGCCGCCGTTCCAGTGGGGGTCTTGGTGCTGGCGTCGGCTTTATGATGTTGCAGGGGACAAAAGGCCGGCACCAGCACCAAGACGCCACTGGAAAAGTTCGGAGCGCTTTCCCTGTGGGGGCTGAGCGACCCAACGAGGCCAAGAAAGCTTGAGATGGCTCGCATTGCTCTCCGACTTTGCAAGCCACGGTGCTTCCATGATAGGGAAACGCCCCGTGCAGCTCATGGCGCCCCTGAGGCCCACGGGGCTCCCATGGCCCGCGGGGTTTCCAAGGCTCAGAAACCAGATGTGGCCCTGACGAGTCAGGGAGCCAATGGTTCCCGCGCGGCATGCTGGGCCAGCACGGCGCGTTGGGCTTATGCGCGCTGCGGCGCACGTTCGGCCCATGAAGCCCTTTGTGGAACTTGTGGGGTTCATGGGGCTGGCTGGGTTCGCACGGCCCGCGGGACTCGCGCGGCCCATGGAAATCCTAACGCTCACTTGGGGAACTGGAGACGGCCCGTTATGTTCCCACGCGCTCAGAGCTGGCATTCATCAACTCTGGACACGCGAACCCGAAGACACGGGCGACGGCATTCAACAGAGGCTGCAATGTTTTCTTTTCTAGTGGCTTCTTGGTGTCGGTGTCGGGTTCCTGTGCGCCGACGATCTGGGAATTGTTGCTGCTGTGCAATTCCGTGGGGACGCTCGGTGTAGCACGTGTTGCACAACCTTGCTCAATGCCAAGTCGTGCGGTGTAGGCCGGATACGGAACATTCTCAAGCACATCCGGTGAGCGAATGCGAAAACATGCGCGCATGCGTGTCTGTGCGCAGGCAAAGCAAAAACAAAACCAAGCAACAACAAAAACAAAAGCAAAGCAAAAGCAACGGCAAAAGCAAAGGCGAAGGCAACAGCAAAGGCAAGAGCAATAGCAATGGCAAAGCAAAAGCAACACCAATGCGAAATTGTAGATGTAGTTGTAGGTGTAGGTGTAGGTGTAGATGTAGATGTAGGTGTAGATGTAGGTGTAGATGTAGGTGTAGATGTAGATGTAGATGTGAACCTCGCTGTTGATGTTGTAGATGTAGATGCAGGTGTAGATGTACATGTAGCTGTCGGTGTAGATGTAGATGTTGCTTTCCTAGATGCTCCAACTCCTGGGTAGTGTCGCACTGGGATAATTTGCGCTTTATGTAAATCCATATGATCAATTAATTAACCTTGCGGTCGTGGTCGCTAGCGACTTGTTGCGCCATTCTGCCTTCTGAGCACCTTGTCCATACCAATCTAGAACATGCCCAGGTAGGTTATGCAGGTTTCCCTGCTGATTTGCATGCGCATCGCCATCAGTTGGTCGGGGCGCGCGCACAAGTAGTAGCCACTTGCAGATCGGATCCGCTGGGCTACGTGTTAGCGCGGTCGTACTTGAGGCCGAAGTGGCAGAAACGCATGCGCATGACTTGTGCATCAAGATCTTCAATAGCTTCTCGCATGGGACCTTGTTTCCAGAAGTATCCCGGTGGCCCCACAAGTACAATGGCAATGCGTAGAGCCCGAGTTTTTGACATCGAATTTTGGATGCGCTGGTAGCGTGGCCCTGCACTCTTGCCAGACAGCCCCACATGCCAATCAGCAGGTGGTGCCACCCACAATATCTGGTGATCGCCCGAGAGTAATACACCCAAATACTGTGTACCAATGAAGGTCATTACCTCTGTATGTGTAATACGGTCACACATGTATCCACGGGCTCGGAGTTCAGCGCAGGCCGTCCGTGTATCTTCAATAACAAATGCACGAGAATGATAATGATGCGGCAATCCTTGTTTTTCTGCAGCGGCCACGCAGCCGGGCCCACTGCTGGTCGTGGCAGCCGCGCAGCCGGGCTTGCCACAGTCCCTGGCACGCACAGCCGGTGCCTGGGAAAAGAATGCAGGTTCCCCCGCGTTTGCTGACAGCACCTGAGTGTTCGGCCTGTCCGAGCAAGCGCGAGTGGCCGTTGCGCGCGCCTGCCCCCGTCACTCGTTTGGCGATGGGGGCGCCCAAATGCCTGTGCCATGCTGCGCTGCAGAGCCGCTGCTCGAAGTAAAAATATCAAACTTCTCAGCGGCATCATCCCCTTCCGCAGGTGTCCCTGCCTGCGCGTCGGGCGGCGTCCATCTCGTGCCCTCCTTGTATATGGCCTGATCTATCTTCGCCTGCAAATTCCGTAAGGCGAAGTCCTTGTCGGCCGAGGTAGGGTGTGTCCCAAAGGACGCACTCCTGCGATGCCATGTTTTCAATGTGTTGTTCACCAAAAACTGGGTCGTGAAAGCGAACGTCTCCTCGTTGATGGAGAAACTGGTGCCCTTTGTGTATTGTGACAACGTATATGCGTGGGCATCGCTCACAGCAGGTGCCCCTGCGGTTGGCTCTGGATCGGATGCCTCCTTGACGAGCAATGGGCCATCTTCGCGCTGAGGGTCGGCCGCAATAGTAAACGACGTCGACCCTTTATCCTCAGTAGCCGCCCCGTACTCGTCAGCCTTGCGTGCCACATGTCCAGAAGGTGTCTTTATCAAATCGAATACTTCGGTTCCCTTTCCAAGTGGGATATTGTACATCTCCGCGCCAGGGATGATGATCTTCTCGTGCCCCTGCTCCAGGATCAGGATGGCCTTCATGTTGGACATGCTCCTCAGAACCCAGGATAGCAGGGAGGTTATCCCCAGAACCCTCAGCTACAATTGCTGAATAAGTATCAAGTCTCGGCACAGCAGGTGCCCCCGCCGGACCCCCCCTTTCTTCGCGCGCAATCTTGCAGTGCAGGGATTTATCGAATATCGCGGCGCCGTGTCCCACTCCTGACACGTAGAGCCTCTTCGTCAGTTTCAGCCTCTTGATGGCGTGTCCGTGGGAGCGAGATGCCGGTTCAAAGGTCTGCGCCGTCTTTAAACCAATGATATTAACATTACTGCCAATATCCAGCAGTATAATCAACATACCATTGATCACAGTTTCACCGTTAGCTGCCATGGCTAGTTCGTGGCGTTCACCAAAGAGTCCAGGCACTTTAGACAATGTCGTGCCATGCGTGCTTCTGCGGCGCCTCTGCTCCAACACCCAGTCGTTTCGTGACAGAAATGTGAAGACATTCGTATATCCACGAGCCTCCTCTTCCGTAGTAGGATTCCTTTCAAAGATCCAGGCTGTAGGATATTCGTCATATGTATATGGGTGTGATGCGGAGGTAGTGGGCAAGCTCAGGAACGTGTCCTCATCCGCGCGCATGCCCATCTGACCATCCGTGTTTAACATAAGCAAAGTATGCATCATATCGCGTTCGGATATCACACTATTGCTACTGCGCAGGCTTACAGGGCTCTTCGTCCTGCGCTGGCTGCGTGGACGAAGGTCTCGCCCATATGGCATGTGTGTATGCGGAGACTGAAGCCACTGAGCGCCCCTGTCGGTAGCCCTTTCCATGCGCCTCGACCACTTGTCGTTCACTGGCACCGAATGTGGTGCTGATGCAGCAGGTGTCCCTGCGTTATTGTCGGTCTCTGCCGCCAGTGGCATGGGCGTATCTATAGTAGGTACCCCTGCAAGTGTGGTTGCCTCCGTTGCTAGCCCCGCGTTGGCTGATAATGCAGGCTGCCCCGCTGGTGTCGTCATCGAGACTGCCGCAGTACCCATCATCATCGCCGTGGCGCGGTTAAGCTCTTCACGGAGGTCCCGGAGCTCGTTCGCCCCTGAGTGCATCTTCGCGACGATTGAGTGACTCCTGATCTCCAGCAAGCGCGCAGGGGAACCCGGCAGTAATTAGGCCAACACCCCTGCAGCTAGCGCAGGGGGGCCTCACTCGCGGAAACTTCCATGTTCCCAGCCAACTGTGTCTCCACATGAGCATGTGCCACTCGATCCCAGCATTGTGCGTGGAATATGTGGCCGCGCTGGAGCCGCCAGACTATCGTGGTTCATGGAATGGTCCAGGCACATAGCACACTGGTTGAAGTCGCCGTCGCTGGTGATGGGCGGTGTTGCCGATGGCCTGATACGCGTCTGACGCTCCAGGGTGGACTCACCAGCCTCGTGCCGAATCGGTGGTGCCGTCGGTAGCTGCATTGATGCAAGCGTGGCTGGACTGCTCGCAGGTGTCCCTGCTGCATTGGGATTGGCAGGTTGCCCCGCGCGGCTCAGCATTCCATTGGCCTGACGCTCCTGATTTCTGCGCTGGCGGGCAGACTGCGTCGCCAGGTTGGCCTGCTGCGCCTCATGTATGGCTAGGATCTCAGGGCGCAGCCCTCCCATGGTCGATGGCAGTACTAGGCCTGGGGCCTGTTGTTGCACATCTTGGTCCATGGGGGCGGCCAGAGATCCATAGTGAGGTATCTGGCCTGGCGCACCTGATGCATACCCTGAGCCACGCGTCAGCTGAGACTGGTAGAAGTCGTCGGCCGTCGCCCGAACATATGGGTTCTCGGGCCGTGTCCCCAATCGGGAAGTACCACTCACCTGAGCGTGATAGCCTGGATAGAGTGGGTGATCCATTAGTGCTGCTGTTGGACGGTCAGCAGACGTTGGGTCGCATGTCGGATGATTGAAAAATGCTGGCACATATCCGAACCGATTGGGGTTGTCTGGCGATGGATTTGAATCAGGAACAGACTCCCAAGGCGGAGGTCAATGCCGTCCCTACGCATACTCTGAGCGGCTTCACGCATCTGCCTGTCCATCCACTCGTGCTGACCAACCAAACTCTCGGTCCTCTGTAAGGCATATTGGTCAGGAGAAGCTGGTTGCCCCGCATGTGGACGTGGCGATGCAAATGGCGATGTCGCTTGTAAAGCCTGATAGAGCTGCGGATCCATTCGAATGCTTTGGAGCCTCGCCTGCAGGCTGTTAGTGCTCCCAATACTCCGTGGAGTACCAAATGGTGTAGTAGCTCTGCTCATTGGAGCAAATGACGCAGGTTGCCCTGCAGGTACTGGCAGTTGCTGTACATGAGCACGCCACGGATCGTTAACGCACAGCGTGTCGGAGGGCGTGATGCCACTTGAAGTAATGCCTGTCACATCCGCGTTCTGAGCTTGTATCCAGGATCCATCAGATCCCCCTGCAGGTGTTCCCGCGTGATGCGCGTCCTGCATCATGAGTGCTGTTGAGAACTCGACGTCCTGAGCTGGAGGCGGATCGGGACACTTCAAATTGTATGGGATCTTTGGGATGAACAAATCCTCCAAAGAAGATGCGTCATTACGGAATTCGTACATCCTTTCAATAGAAATATTACCACTCGGATACGGCTGACTGCTGTCCCGCAGATGTAAAGGATTGACCCATATGTCCCGCACGATTGCACTGACAACTGTGGTTGGGCAGAATCCCGATCAACAGGGCAATGTGGGTCGGGAAAATCCTGCCGTTACGGTCCGCTGCCATGACGATGTCATTCGCTGAGCGCCAAATCGGAAGGTTGTCTCGAAGCAGGTTTTCCCCGCTAACCATGGCCGGCACCTCGGAATCAACGCGCAGGTCGGATTGAATCCGATTGTCACCAGGAAGGTATGGGCAGCCATGTACAAACTGTCTGCCTCTCTTCTTGCTGGTGTCACCGGAGCGGCATGACAATCCAATACTAAGTATACTCGGTATAAGTTCCCCATTGGGCTCCAAGAATGAAGCCGCAAGGTGCACCAGGAGCGGACAAATCCGCAATTCTCATATATAGATATATAATGATTCAGGGCACAATATACCAAGGCTGCTGTGTCCGTTACTTGGACGGATGAAGTACGCGTCGTGCTTCTCGGAGGAGTACTTCAACTTCTTGAGCTGCAGCCTGTTCTTTTTCATTCCAGTCTCATCAGCCATGCCAATAAGTTCCAGAACAGCGTAAGCCTGGTACGCCCAGTGCTTGTCCTTGAGCTTGTACCGCGCCATCTCCAGGTGCTAGTATTGGTAGTTCTCATATCCTTCAGCTGGCCAGTTGTTGAATAACTGTGGCAATTCTGCCCAATCCGTCGCATTTGTCGCGAGATCACACTTCCCGCAGGAATCCGTCCGAAAGCTTACCTTTATGAAAAGGTGTGTGACGAAGGGCAGTCGTCAGCCACTCTGAAATCTCACGCTGGCTGTCGTAGCTAAACTTCGGCTTGTGAACATCTACTGAGTTGCAGACCCCTTCTAGATATGCGTTCTCAGAGGTCAAGCGTGAGTACAGGGCGTTTCCGCAAGAGGTTGCGCGCTACTTGGCGCGCGCGTGACTCTGGGTCATGATGAATAGCAGTGTCCACGAGGTTGCATTGCACCACCATGTGTCGATCAGACCCGTCGTCAATCTGGGGATGATGCGCTGGGTTGATCTTCATGCGGTTGGACGTGCGTATGCTTTCCCAGCACTCTCGGCACTCCACTGGCACCTCCAACGCGGGGGCAGGTTGCCCCGCTGAGCTCTGAGCAGGTTGCCCCGCGGAGCTCTGAGCAGGTTGCCCCGCGGAACGCGGGGCTGCCACTGGTGCGGCAGGCGCTGCGGCGCTCGCCGCCGATATGGCAGCGCCAGCAGTTCCCCTGGGCGTCCGTGGAGTTCCTGTCGGGTACTGATATCGAAGTCCTGACGTGTCTTTTCCTTGATGCTACAGGACTCGACTGTCTTATCTCTGGGCACCATTCCTGGCGCCTTAGACGAGGTGGCCAGTAGCTTTTCAGCACCACGTTTCGTACAGAAAGCATCCCTTGTCCGTCCTTCCAGCGCGGGCACCCATCCGGGCCTGTGCGTCCGACCTGGCGTAGGGCCGCGACGTGCCACAAGCTCCCTTGGAGTGGGCGTACTGGTTCCTGGAAATGCAGCTGCTGCGGCAGCCACTGCTGGTCCTCTGGGTCGTTGTCGATCAGCAGGTTGCCCCGAATGTCGCTGCTGCTAGCTGTCTCCAGGGTTGGGGTCATCTGGGCTCTTCCTCTTCGTTCTCTTGGGTCTGAACCGATCGGGGCCAAGAGATGGGCTTGATGAATCAGAAGATGGAAGAATATCGATGATCGCCTCTGGCTTTGGCTTAGGAGTTGCCTTCGCCGCGGCTCCTGCCGGCGTCCCATGTGCGTAACGCATGGGGCCTCGGTCAGGATTTAAATCGAAATTATCTGGCGTCCTGAGGGCCATGTTTTTAATCATGGCGTTCCGCCGTTCGACGATGCCTGTCTTTATCCAGCCAATACTCTGAGCACGGCAAGCAATCCGCATCCCAGGAGATAGATCCATATCTTTTGTGACAACGCACACGGGGTCGATCGGGGTGTCCGTCCGATGCGCAACGTCCGTGGTGCCCGAATTGCTGGACTCGTAGCCTTCCGGGGCAGCGCCCGTAGGATCAACTTCTTCAGCCGTCTCATGATCTTCATCTTCACCAGCTTCTGGTTGGCCTTCTTCTTCTGATTTGTGATCAGAAGGTTTCCCTGCGTGCCAATCGCGATTGAACTGCAGCAAATAATGAGTGGGCACCAAGTTCTTCCAAACGAAGCTTGTGCGAGCTATTTCTTCGGCTGTGGCGTGATCGTAATCGCTCTCCGTCAGCTGCTCATTATATGGCGTAGTGTTGGGTTCGGCACAATAACCCCGACCATCACCATGAAACCAGACCCACGGTGTGTTCCTAAAATTCGGGCTCCTTGATGGGCGCCCCATGGGGCAACCGAGCCTGTGGTCGGCAGATTCGGGGCATGAGCAACGAACGCTTCTGTAGAGCTGTCGCTCCTCGATGATAGCCCTCTTGACGTTGCCCGTGGCCATCTTATCTGGTGATTTGGTAGGTCATGTCCTCGTCGAGCGCATGATCTTACCCTCCCATCTCGTTTGACCTTGCAAAGAGAATGCCAGTTCCGGATGCGATGCTCACTCCAACCCTGAGCCAGCCAGTATTCCATATGGCCTGAGAGTATGCACTGACGAGCCAGTCCAGCCTCCGCGTAGCCCTTTGGACGCTGTATGCTACCTCCTGGATAATTTCCTCCTCGCCGTCGGTCATCTTGACGCGGGCGCCCCCGCAAGCGCCCCCTCCTCGGGGGAGTATCTGGTCTACTCGCCTGCCATGGCAAGGCCTTTGGGGCCCCCGCATCAAGGGGAAACGGGCGCTGAGTACCGCTAGAACGAGCACCGCTGGAGCGGGCTCGCGCGCGATCTGGCAAGCGGCCGGGAACCCGACCGCGACCAATCATGCGGTCACTGTCTTCCCGTTCGTCGCCCGCGTCGCCATCGCGATAGTCCTTCTTCCCCCGGGCTGAGCGGCCCGGAGATCGCTTCTGGCGGCTGGGGGGTCGATCTGACGCAACGAAAATGTATTGAAATTCTCCATTATGACCTAGCTCATATTGAATACGCTCAGATAGATCACCAGCGTCTCGCGGGTTTCCCCGCAGAGGATCATCATCAATCAATCCATGTCTGTCGGATTTCCAAACACCCGGGGATAGAGCATCGCATGGATTTCCTCATTTGTTGCAGGCATGGTAGATTCTGAGTCCGCGGGCGCCCCCGCCATGCCAAAGTCTCCTTCGGCGGGCGTGTGGAAATTCTCGACAAACTCAATATCTGATGGTTGCCCCGCGATGGGTATACCCAGCCATGCTGCCAAATCAATGTCAATGTCGCCAGTGACCGCCTCCTCGAACAGCTCGTCGGCGTAGTTCTCGAGAGTCACGCTGGCGCTTAGGTGCCTGGCAACCATGAAGTGATCAAGCGTGGCTGAGCTGTCGGCAAGGTCGGCTACTGGCGACCCCCAATCAACATATTGTATGTCGGAGTCTGTTGAGCCAGATGTCTTGACGGACCCCTGCCTCTTCCATCACCTCGGGGGCATTCGCGTCGGAAATGTTAGGTACTGTGGCACAGATCGCACTCCATAGTTTTACCGTTGGCATCCTTCGGGTTCCCCCGCCGCCCCTTGCCTTTGCCTGACGCGCGCCTGCGGTTTCTGCCGGCACCTAAAAACATGTCATGCTGAGGTCCAGAAAGAGACGCTAAGAATGCTAGTGCGCCTCAGCCATGTAATCGCCGACGCTTCCCGTTGCCTTTACTTCGACCCTTGCCTTGTCCTGCAAGTGATCGTCGCGCAATACGTCTTACTTTTCGGACTGGTTTATTCGTGGATCTCACCCAACGACGCTGGTTCTTGATAGCCTAAAAATAACCATTGAGCTTGTTGCTCTTCAGTAGGGTATGTAGGCATATCAAAGCAATCCAGGGCGGCGGCTTCGTCATCTGAAGACGCATCCGCATCGTTGCCGGAGTCGCAGTCGGACTCGGCGGGTTGCCCCGTTGAGCCCATTCGGGTCATGGCTTGCATGGGGGAGACCGCGTCGGGCGGCCCCCTGGGTCTGGCCCAGGAGTCTTGCGACCCCGAAGCAGTTCCACCAGTCTGAGCCAGCAGTGTAGTGGTCTCAGTTGACTGTGGATGATCGTTCCAGACGTTGTTGGCAGGTTGCTCCGCGTTGGCCTGCACGTGGAAGGTCTCGGCTCGATGATCGCGACTAAATATACCATCAATATTGCCAGGGGGGTTCTCTCAGCTATGTGCGCATATGACCTCATGCGTTCTAGTAGAGCGTCAAAGTGTGGTTGGTCTCTCGGCATGAAGTGGTTCAGAGGCTTGAGGAGTTGTTGCGCGCGCGATGTCCCCACTCCAAGAGCTGCGAATAGAATTGCTGCTCAGATTTGGAAGTTGGGGATGTTGAAGCCGGCTGTTTCGGCTTCATAACGGGCTATCTCAAACCGTGCTAACGTCTGGTCGATACGTTCACCCGCATGGACTCGAAAGTCAATAAGAGCCGTGCCAGAGTTGAGTTGGCGTTCTTCTTCTAGGTTCTCGAACCTCGTGCTTAAGAGGAACATAATGTAGGTGGCGCCGTCGGCGTGGCGACCGCCTATGTTGACGCCAAAATTAATAACTGCTGGGGGGACTATCGTGGCTATAGTCTATAGTCCGTGCGAGACCTCCCAAACCTCGCTGCAAAGCTGCAGCCTGCTGGGAGGGCGTCATATTGCCTGTGGTCACTTTGATCCAGGCATGTACTTCGCGGACGGATTCGCGAAAAGGTACTTGACCGGCGGGGTCCCAATGGGGGCCGGTCGTTTTTGCGTCGTCTCCGCCACGCATATGTCCTACCGCACACCCAATAGCGACCCATGTGAGCCCAAAGATAGTAACACCAATCCAATGGCCCCGTGGAGTCGGATGTAGTCGGTTGGGACTTATGCTGTTTAGTCGTAAGTCTGCGTGGAGTCGGAGGCGGCGGTGCGTCGTACCGCATGTTTCCATGCAGTACGTCTTCGAAGAAACTTCCAATTGGAGTAGGTGGGTGGACTTCAAGAGTGTAATAGCGCAGGGCTGTAAGATGTAAGTAAGAGACCTCCGCTTGGACAGAGGTATCGCTGCAAGTTTCCCTGCGGCACTGCGTACTTAAATACATTCCTCCGCGCAAACCCACTGCACCCTCATGTTCCACTATATCTGTAGTCCACCAGATAGTGCCGTGGATGGTGAGGAGTAGAGCACGAGCTGACCACCATAGGCCAGCTACGCTACCAAGTTTGAAAGGGGGCTGGTAGGCCCAGCCAGCAGCTTCGCCTCAGGCGAAGCCAAGCTCCCGCTCTGTTGCACCGTAGTAACGATAGTCCCAATATGAGAGGATGTGCCGTCTCAAGCAGTAGGAATATTCTTTTGGTCTCGATAGCGATTGTGTGCCTCGCAGTGAGGCAGTCATAGTTGGGCGGCCGGCCGCTTGAGCCGACGCGGCCGCGGGCGCACGCTCGCTTCCACTCCTTACGTCCCTCAGCTCGCTTTAGAATCAAGATGGCTTCCAAGACGGCTAAGATGGGCCAGAGATGCCTCCAAGACGGCCCAAGAGGCCCCCAAGAGGCCTCCCAGACGCTCCAAGAGCTCCTCCAGGAAGGCCCGAAGAAGCCAACATCATGATGCTCCTTCCGTTTTCGAAAGATTTTGGCATTTGTTTTCGGGATTCCGACGGCTGAAGACGGAACAAGAAGCCCCCAAGATCGCCCCAAGATCGCCCAAGAGGCCTCCCAGAGCGCCCCATGACGGCCCAAGAGGCCCCCAAGACGGCCCGAAGAGGGCCCCAAGACGGCCCAAGAGACCTCCAAGACGCTCAAGATGGCCTCCAAGACGGCCTCGAAGCGCCCCAAGAGGACCCCAAGACGGTTCAGAGAGGCCCCCAAGACGGCTCCCGACGGCGTCGGACGGGCCAGGAACCCACCAAGATGGCCGAAATTGGCTCGAAGCTGGCCCAAGACGGCCCACGAGGCCTCCAAGAGGGCCTCCACGAAGGCCAGAAAAAGGCCCAAAGCACTTCTGTTCCATAGGTTGTCGAAGGATTTTGCCATGTGTTTGTTTAGGCCTTCCGACGGCCCGAAACGGCCCAAGAGCACCCAAAGATCGCCCAAAGATCGCCCAAGAGGCTTCCAAGATGGCCCCAGAACGGCCCAAGAGGCCCCCAAGACGGCCCCAAGAGGCCCCCAGGACGGCCCCGGAGGCCTTCAAGACGGCCAGGATGGCATCCAAGACGGCCCCGGAACATTCCAAGAGGGCCCCAAGTCGGCCCAGAGAGGCCCCCCAAACGGCTTCCGACGGCGTCGGACGGGCCAGAAGCCCAGATGGCCGACATTGGCTCGAAGATGGCCCAAGACGCCCCACGAGGCCTCTAAGAGGGCCTCCAGGAGGCCCCGAACATGCCAAAATCATTGATTTCACACGAGTTGTTCAAGGATTGTGGCATGTGCTGTTGTTTCGGCCTTCCGACGGCCCGAGACGGCCCAAGTGCCCCCAAAGATCGCCCACGATGCCCAAGACGGCCCCAAGATGCCCCCAAGACGGCCCAAGAGGCCTCCAAGACGCTCAAGATGGCCTCCAAGACGGCCCAAGAGCCCTCCAAGACGTCCTCCAAGAAGGCCCGAAAGGGTCAAAATGGCCTCCCGACGGCCAAGATGACCTTCAAGATGCCCACGTATTCCCCGAAGGTTTTCAAAACCGACTCGGGGAACACATGGTCCGATAGCTTGGCAGGTCTGGCCTCACCGTTCGGCCACATAGACACTTCCAACAAGGCAGGGGGCGGCGGTGACTCGCCGTAGGCGTCTTCGATCCGCCGCCCCCTGTTGATTCATCACAGGGGTGCCTGGCGTGCTAGATCATTTCGCGTTTGGTGTTGGTTCTGTTTCCCCCCCCAAAAAAAACCTGAGGCGTCGGCCCGTCCCGCCGGCCACCCGAAGGGCGCATAATTCTCCCAAAAACTCCCCCGAGACGGCTTTCAAAATCGCCCTGATGGCGCAAGAAGGCATACAAGATGCCTTCAAGACGGCCAAGATGGCCTCCAAGACGGCTAAGATGGTCCCAAGATGCACCCAAGACGGCCCCAGATGGCCCCAAGATGGTCTAAGACAGCCCAAAAGGCCCAGAAGAGGCCTCCAAGACGGCCCAATAGCGCTCCAAGACGTCCTCCAGGAAGGCCCGAAAGGGCAAAAATCATTGATGTTCGTTAGGTGTTCGGAGGATTTTGGCATGTTCTTCTTATCAGCTCTCCGACGGCCCAAGAGGCCCCCAACATCGTCCCAGGAGCGCCCAAGAGGCCTCCAAGATGGCTCCATGACAGCCCAAGAGGGCTCCAAGAAGAGCCCAAGACGGCCCAAGATGGCCCCGAAGACGCCGAAGATGGCCTCCAAGACGGTCAAGATGGCCTCCAAGATGCCTCCAAGACGGCCAAGAAGGCCTCCAAGACAGCGAAGATGGCCCCAAGATGCACCCAAGACGGCCCCAGATGGCCTGAAAATGGCATGGTCAAAAGGCCCGCAAGAGGCCTCCAAGATGGGCGAAGACCCCTCCAAAACGTCCTCCAGGAAGGCCCGAAAGCTCGGAAACCACTTGGTCCGATAGCTCGCCAGACTCCGTGTTCCCCGAAGGCTTTCGAAACCCACTCGGGGAACGCGTGGCCCGATAGCTTGGCCAAGCTCAAACCCAACTTTCGGCCACGCAGGCGCTTGCAAAAAGGCAGGGGGCGGCGGTGATTCGCAGTAGGCGTCTTCGGTATACTAGACAATCTTGGAGCTCTCTTGAGTCTCTCTTGAGCCGTCTAATTTCGCAGCCACCCAGGGCACCGCGAGCTACAGTGATAATCTGAGCATGACGTACCTCCGCTGGGCCTCCCAGGAGCACACGAAAGTGCCGACAATTTCGCAGATCGCAGCCCGCGCAGGGCACAGCGAGCCATAGTGGTGATCTGCGTATGACGTACCTCCGCTGAGCCTTCCAGGAGCCCACGAAAGTGCCGACGGTTTCGCAGATCGCAGCCACCCAGGGCACCGCGAGCTATAGTGGTGATCTGCGTATGACGTACCTCCGCCGGGCCTCCCAAGAGCCCACGAAAGTGCCGACGGTTTCGCAGATCGCAGCCACCCAGGGCACCGCGAGCTATAGTGGTGATCTGTGTATGACGTACCTCCGCTGGGCCTCCCAGGAGGTCACCAAAGCGGCGACAGTTGAGCTGATCGCCCAGTGATCGCAACCCCTAGGCAAGGCCGCCCAACAGACAAGACGGCGAGGCAGGAATCAGGAACCAGACGGCAGGAGAGCACAGAAGGCAGGAGCGAGGAGGCGGGAGAAGGAGGGTGGAGACCACACTGCTCTATTCAAAACGAGAACCCAAAACAGGAGGGTTGAGAAAAAGGGGGGAGAGAGAGAGAGAGAGAGAAAAAAAAACAAAAAAAGAGAACCATTACCAATGTTGAACGCGGGAACGTCGGTGTCGATCTTGGCCATCGTCAATCTTGGTCACCACGATTCGAGGATCACCCTCGCGCATTGGCGTCGACAAGACCCCGCGACACCGTCGTAAGACTTCAATAGGTTTCATGCTGCGCACAGACAGCCCCAGCAGATAGTCCCACCTGGCCTCACCAGGCCCCCAGTCGCAGCTGGCCTCAACAGGCCCCATGCCCTCCGAGTGAACCAAGGCGGTCTCGACGCCACAACGCTGGGGCGCGGAGCGTCCCGGGGGCGCCACCGGATGCGGCGCCAAGGAATTGAGACCGACCCTGACTACCCGGGGGCCTGTTGAGGCCGGCAAAGACTGCTCGGGTGGCCCCGAGGAGGCCAGCCGGGACTACCTGGGGGGGGGGGGGGGGGCGGTCCGCGCGCAGCCCGAAGCCTTCGGGCTTCTTCCCTCGACGTCCCTTGATATGCTGCTCCCGAGCAGCTCCGAGGGCGGGCCGTCCGCGGCGGCGCCCTCGGGAAGCCGGCCCCCGTGCCCCGCGACGGGGCCGTCGTGGAAGCCCTCCGCGCTCGGCTCGGCGCCGTGCGGGGGCGTGGCGGCCTCGAGCATCGATTGTCTAATCCCTATCCCCACTGGCATGGCCTGGGCCCCACTTGCTGGCCCCCACCCCGAGGTTCGATCCTCGGAACGTGTGTTAGCTCCCACGTGTGCTTGCCCACCGAAGTCCACCGAGGCCCCTCAATGCGACGCAGGCGGTGCAATGAGGGTCGGCACAGGCTGCGCGCGACAGGTGGAGCGTCCAAAGAACCATCGATAAACGGGAAGTGTGCTGCTCCATGCGGGTTTCGCGGGACCTGCCCCCACCTGGGCGGGTGGGCTGGTGGGGCCGAGATGCCATGGCTCAGTGGGGGTGGGGATAGTCAGAGCAGGGCGAGTTGAGACAACCGCAGCTCAAAATCGCTCCCCATACCCCTCCCAGGTTCCCAATGCACTAATTTTCCGAGCTGCGTCAAGCCATGGCGACGATGGGACCCCTCGAAGGCCAACTACCGTTGTCTCAACTGCCTGAGGCCGAACGTTGCGAAAAACTGCAACATCGCGCAACATCACGATCTAAGGGACTAGACCCCATCTTTCTGTGGCATTATTCGAGCCATATCGATATGTGATGGTCCCTGCGGGCGAGACCGGGCGACACGTTTGGCGTTTTCCAAAAAGTGTTTACCCTTAGGGGTTCTGTTTGCGCGCGTGCCGTCGCGAGAATCCTCTTCGAAAAAACGTGACGAAAAACACACGCGCGCGTCGTCGCGCGCGCATGCCGGAATCCTTCAAAAACCTTCGGTGTCGGAAGGATTTCAAAACCGAGTGCCCCAAACACATATACAAAAACACAAGGTTTCGCAACAATGATTTTCAACAAAAGCGTGTGCTCGCGCGCTCTTGCATCGTCGTCGTCGTCGCCGTCCTCCCTCCTCCCTCGTCGTCGTCGTCGCCGTCGTCATCCTCTGTCTTTCCTCGTCGTCGTCGTCGTCGTCATCTTTGGCGTCGTCGTTTCAGTAGTCGTTGTCGCCGTGGTCGTCCTTCCTCCTCCCTCGTCGTCGTCTTCCCTCCTCCCTCGTCGTTGTCGTCGTCGGCGTCGCCGTCCTCCCTCCTTCTTCGTCGTTCGCGTCGTCGCCGTCCTCCCTCCTCCCTCGTCGTTGTCGTCGTTGTCGCCGTCGTCGTCCTCCCTCCTCCCTCATCGTCGTCGTCGTCGTCGGCGACGTCGTCGTCGTGGTCTTTGTCGTCGTCGTCGGCGTCGACGTCGTCGTCGTCGACGTCGTCGTCGTCGTCCTCGTCGTCGGAGTCGTCGTCGCCATCGTCGTCGTCGGCGTCGTCAACGTCGTCGTCGTCGGCGTCGGTATCGTCGTCGTCGTCGGTGTCGCGGTCGTCGTCGTCGTCGTCGTTGTCGTCGTCGTCGAAATCGTCGGAGACGTCGTCGGTGTCGTCGTAGTCGTCGTCGGCGTAATCGTCGTGGTCGTTGTCGCTGTCGTCGTCGGCGTCGCTGTCGTTGCCAAGTGCCATTTGGTACCCACCGTCACGGTCTTACGAAGTCTTGCGACCAAGTTGCGGGTGGGAGAGTGGGATGTTTGCACGAGCAAAGGAGAGGACAGCTTGAAGACAGTCAAAGTGAATTGCACCACATAGATTGAACCACGTAGGTTGCACAACATCGATTGCACCACATACGTGGTACCACGTCGATTGCACCACGTCGATTGCACCATGTCGATCGCACCACATAGAGTGCACCACATCGATTGCACCACACATATTGCAGAACAGGGATTGTACAACATTGGTTGCACATACTTTACTTCACACAGGTTGCACCACATAATTTGCCCCACATGGGTTGCACAACATATTGCTACAACCACACCGTATGGAGTCTACGGTGGCTAACTTTGTAAAAGGTGCTGCCGTTGTCTGAACTGGCCCTCCTCTGTTGACATGTGAGTGGAGGCCTCCCAAATGTGGTTCGAGTCGATGGATTCGGAAAATCGCGCCGCATCGGCGATGCATCGGCGATGCACCGGCGATGCGTCGGCGAGGTATCGGCGACGTCGGCGGGGAGAAAGTCGGGCTCCACATCGAGCCGCATCGCCGATGCATCGACGATGCGGGGCGATCCTCCGTCCCCATCTTCGGTGGCAACTTATGGGAGCCTCCCCTACCATCTTGTCGACTCTTGCGAATCGACGCTAGTCGACGCTAATCGACGCTATACCGACGCTACTCGACGCTCAATCTACGCTAAGCGACGCTACATCGACGCTAATCGACGCAAACCGAACCTAACTCTGCGCTATCTCATCGACTCCCAGACGCTCATCGACGCTGGTCCACGCTAAAGACGGAATTGGGAGGGTACGCCGGTCTTCCATGATTTGCTACCGAACCCAGCTGCTCGGACCCCATCTGAGAGGCCTGGGGTCAGACGCTGCTGGGCGGCCTCCGGAGGCGGCGTGGTGGGCTCGGGGGGCGGCGTCGCCGAGGCCGCTCGCGGTGCCACCGTGCGGTGGTGGTCGCCGTCTTGCGGGGGGACGCTCGCAAGACACCAGCGATCAATCGAGTTGGGCATCGACTGCACCCAAACCATGATTCTGTCGTCGGCAAGTACGTAGAAATGTTCTTAGATCTACACGCGCTAGATGTTTTTGCTAGTAGGTTCGACGAGAAAACCAATTCTGGGGTACGTCGACTATGTGGTCGATCCCCTACTCGAAGCAGGGCCCACTAGACGGGGGCAGAACTTTAGACCCCCCCCAGTAGGGGGTAACTAATCATGTGTTCGGCTGCCTTATCGGAGGACTGGGGTCCCACCAATCGGGGGCAACTAATTATTTGTTTCCGCGGCACCCGCCGCGCAACGACGACGACGACGACAGCTACGACTACGATTGCGACTACGACTACGACGACAACGACATCGACGACGGTTTTAGGACCACTTCTACTCATCGCCGAGTGAAAAGGGGGGATCAAAACTAAAGACCTGCTGAGAATATGCCACGGAGCCAAAATCCCCATAGATAGGGGCATGGCATCGTCAAACATGGAACTCGGCGTTCCCCGTGCCCCCGTTTGCTGTGACCCAGCCTGCGGCGCCCGAAAGCGATACACCTGGACCCGGACAGCGAATCGGATCGCCAGTGAATCGTCCCGAATCGGATCGAAATCGGATCGCCGCGCCTGGCTCCGGCTGGCCCTGGCCGATGCCAATGAATCGAATCGAATCCAGTCGGAGTCGCGGCCCCGGCCGGCGAATCGAGTAGCATTGAAACGGATCCTAGGCGGCCCTGCAAGCGGTGCGCGCGCCCGCGCGGCCTGGCCAGGCAAGATCGATGATCTTCGGAATGTGTGTTAGCGCCAACGAGTGCTTGTCCACCTAAGCCCTTCAAGATTGCGCAGCCGATGTGATGAGGGCCGAATGGGACGAACACACATTCGGCTAACACGTTCTCAGGATCATCGACAGGAGATGGCGGCGTGTGCACACCGGCCCTGAGAGCCCAGTGGTGGGTCTGGGCAGGACCTGGTGCTGTGGTGTCGAGCTGGTGTCCCCCGAGTCCGACATGGCCCGGTCGCGCCTCGCTGCCGCGCCGAGGGGGGGGGGGGGGGCCGGCTCCCTCACAAGGGCATGGGTATACCCAGTGAGGAGCACAGCGGGGTGGGGCCGCGTGCCAATGGCCGGAAAAAGCTGGCAGTTCGAAAGAAAAACAACTCGCGCGCGGCGGACACGGCGGGGTTGAGGCGCACCGCCCTCGTCGTCCTTTTCTCCACGACGGCACCAAAACACGAAAGCCGTAGCGAGGCGCTGAATTAAAAAGACGAGTAGTAGTAGTAGTAGTAGTAGTAGTAGTAGTAGTAGTAGTAGTAGTAGTAGTAGTAGTAGTAGTAGTAGTAGTAGTAGTAGTAGTAGTAGTAGTAGTAGTAGTAGTAGTAGTAGTAGTAGGAGGAGGAGGAGGAGGAGGAGGAGGAGGAGGAGGAGGAGGAGGAGGACAATGAGCAGGAGGAGGAGGAGGAAGAGGAGCAGGAGAAGGAGGAGGAGGAAGACCAGCGCAAGCCCAAGTCTCATCAACGATGCTGAAATACACCCTCCCTCCAAAATCCCTCTCATAAGCCCCTGTAAGGGGTCATTTCCACTGAGGGAATTGCCGCGTTGGGGGACAACCATGTGAGCATCGAGGAGCGTGCCAAAACACCATGCTCAGGACTTCAACGCCACGAGTTAACCTGACTGTTACGCCGTGGCGATCCTGAATCGTGTTGGAATGCCTTCCTTGGTTTTCAACACCGCGAATCAGCATACCTGTTGCGCCCTGACAATCCTGAATCGCTTCAAAACTCCGGTTCTCGTACGTTGACCATGAGAACCAATGAAACTCTTGCGAGTATGAACAAGAAATCTGCGCGGCGCTACGGCAGGAACCGAATTTCGAAATGAAAACGACCTCAATCCGTGAAGCTCTTGCAATGTACAAGGAACGTGTGTGCGCGGGGCTAACGCGATCACCACATGTGGGAAACCACACGTGCTCAATCCGTGAAATTCTTGCAATGTGTTGTACGAATGTGCGCGGCGTTTTAGCGAGAACCACATTGTGAAAACAAAGCGCCCTCAATCCGTGAAGCTCTTGCACATGTTTAGAACCATGTGCGCGGCGCTGAGGCGAAAGCCACATGTTGAAAACCACCCGCCCTCAATATGTGAAACTCTTACAAATGTTAAAAAAAAAAATGCGCGCGGCGCAAAAACGGGAACCACATGTTGAATACAACCCGCCCTGAATCCGTGAAGCGCTTGCAAATGCGCGCAGCGAATGAGCGCGACGCTAAAGAAAAAAACACCTTCTGAAAAAGCGCCCTCAATCCGTGAAGTTGTTGTATTGTTCCATACCTAGGCTCTGACTAGAAGGGTTCTTACCCTGTAAGCTTAAGGGGCTGGGCAGTGTGTCCCGCCCCGGGCAGTTCCCCCAGGATCCGCCCCGCGGTTCCCCCAGTCCCCTGGGAGCTTTAGCTTGAGCTTTAGCTCGAACTTTAGCTTAGCTTTATCTTAGCTTTAGCTTAGCTTTATCTTTAGCGTAGATTTAGCTTTAGATTTAGCTTAGCTTTAGCTTAGCTTTAGCTTAGCTTAGGCTGAGCTTAATATTAGCTTTACCTTAGCTTTACCTTAGCTTTAACTTAGATTTACCTTAGCTCAACTTTAGCTCAGCTTTAGCTCAGCTTCAGCTTAGCGTTAGCTTAGCTTTAGCGTAGCTCCAGCTTAGCGTTAGCTTAAATTTAGCTTAACTGTCGTTTAGCTTAGCTTTAACTTAGCTTTAGCTTAAGCTTAGCTTAAGCTCAGCTTAAGCTTAGCTTAAGCTTAGCTGTAGCTTAGCTTTAGCTTAGTTTTAGCTTAGCTTTAGCTTAGACTCAGCTTAGCTTTAGCTTAGCTTTATCTTAGCTTTAGCTTAACTTTAGCTTAGCTTTAGCTTAGCTGCAGCTTGGCTGCAGTTTAGCTTCAGCTCAACTTCAGCTTAGCTTCAGCTTAGCTTTAGGTTAGCTTTAGCTTAGCTTTAGCTTAGATTCAGCTTAGCTTTATCTTAGCTTTATCTTAGTTGTAGCTTAGCGTTAGCTTAGCTTTACTGTCACTACTAATGCTGCTTTCCTAGGGGCTCCAACTCCTAACCTCAGGAAGGCATTAAGAAACCCCCCTGGGTTATTCTTAGCACCCGGTTTTCTCAATATTCCAGGCGGGCAGTTTTAGCCGAACGATGCACTTAGCACCCGCCGCACACAGAAAACAAAATCCACCATCGGCGGCCGCCCCACTAACGCCAAGAGAGGGTGTCGTGACGAATGTCAAGGATCTAGCCCAGATCTTTGTGCACCTTTATCCCTGGCACGTCTTGCAAAGCCTTGCTAAACTCTGCCAAGCACTGCTTGGCAGGAGCAAATCTGCGCTTGGCAGGCCTTAGCTAGGCCCCGAGTCCCCTCAGCCAGGTCTTCCGGTGCGGCCATAACGCTCCAGGGTGCGGGGGCGTTATAATCCACCGGAAAAGGGGGGGGGGGTTCTTAATGCCTTCCTGAGGTTAGGTAGGGTCGCACTGGGATAATGTTGTGCGAGTGTGCGCGGCGCTAAGGCGAGAACCACACATTGAAAACAACCCACCCTCAATCCGTGAAGTTCTTGCAAATGTTTGAAACGAATGTGAGCGGCGCTGGGGCGATAGCCACATGTTGACAAAAGGACCCGCCCTCGATCCGTGAAGCTCTGGCAACTTGTTGAAACGAATGTGCCTAACGCTAAGGCGAAGACCACAGTTTGAAAACGACCCGCTTCCCATCAACAAAACGGTTGTCAATGTTTGAGCATCAGGATCATAAATAAGCAAGAAGTCTCAAGCGAAACGCCTGGCCCGCTCTTTCGACCGGCCTCGGGGTGCGACAGGGAGTTCTCTATGAGGAAAAAGATTGGAAGAGAAACGGTGGGTAGTGATTTAGGCGCCGCGCTAACTTGGCGCCCTTCCCATCACTACCGGAATTGAAACGGTGCCGCGCGCACCCCGGCGATACAATCGGCCTTGATTGGACAAGACACGCGAGAGGACAAAAGACCCTTGCGAAGGCCACATCGCCATAGGAATGCAAGAAGGCACGCGTCGCGAGGCACAGGACACAAGGGCGCCCTTGAGCTGGCAGGGTCGACCTACTAATCAGGGTATCGCCCTCCCGCTGCCGCCACCACTGCTGCTGCTGATGCTGCTGCTCCTCTTCTGCTGAACGCCTCCCCCAACGCCGTTGAGCTCGCCGCCCTCCACATAATCCTCCGCCTCGCCCTCTTGTGGCGGTAGCCTCCTCTCCAAAATGGTTCTGTTGGCTTGAGCCACAACGCGACGCGAGTATCTCGTTCGCTGCTGAACCTATCAATCGAAAAATTGACATGCTGCTACACGCCCTAGACTTTCTCCTATGTTCAGCACCCCTAGCAAGGAGAGGTGGCAAAACTCTTATCGGGGCCTCTGCCCGACTAAATTCTCGCAAGCCCGGCCTGCCAGCGGGGATCTACAATAGGCCTTGCCTATTGATACAGCTGCTCCCCTATCTCCATGCCGGCCAGCCGGAGCAAACAAGGGGAAGTGAAAACAGGAAGGGAGGGAGAGATGAAGAGAGACACCGAAGCACCACCACCACCACCACCGAGTGAGGATCCGGGTTCAGTGCTTCTCCAGCTCTCTTTCCCCCAGGTGACGCGAGCAACCTCGCGATCCAGGATCTTCCGGGAAGCAGCTGGGGAGCGCTTCTTGAGTCCTGGGTCCTCCTTCCTCTTCTCCACCTCGCCCCCCTCATCCACTAGGATAAGACGCCAGCTGGTCATGAGATCGAACACCGCGGCGTTACACTTAGTCATATCCTCTTTCGTATGGGCATCTACGGCAATACGATTGCGGGAAACCCAGCGTACCTTGCCGGAGGCCTGTTCGAGGGCTTCTGATACTATTGCCAAATCGACAGCTGTGCGACGGCCCTTTGCCGACGCATTCCCTTCTTTCATCATCGTATCGTACATGGACTTGGCGCTTGCAACATGGATCTGTCCCACTCGGGCCCCCAGGAGACAATGGCGACGCAAAACTGTCGTGAATGGACCAGAGCACCGGTGCTGGTCTCGCAAGGTCACGTCTCTGAGAATCACAGCACGATAAAGCAATTGCAGATACTCGACCTATGCCACTGCTGCCGAGAGCGCAAGGGTCTCGTCTGCTAGCGCGGAGGGCACTTTGCGGCGCAGCCTAGAGCTGCGCCAGCCAAAAATAGAGGCACGCACTCTACAGTTTTCGGCAACGTCTCGACGCAAGCCAAAACCATCCAAGCTCCTTGGGTGGGATCGACAGGCAGCCCGCGATCGTCATCTAGCGCCGCAGGGCCGCCGACGCCTCCAGCGTCGGAGAAGGAAACCAACGCCGCGTGCTCTGGGTTGAGGCGCCAGATGATGATTCCTCGAGAAGCCGACGACCATCGATGCCTGACTAGTTTGTTGGCAATGCTCACGTCTCCTGTGGTGGCGGCTTTTAGACGACTGGCAAGTGCGCTCGCTGCCCCTGCGGCTTCGGGTCGGACTTCCCTGCCGACCCAATTGTTCATGTAAATGAACGGGCGCGCAGCTTGAAACTCGGCCCCGTCGAGAAGAGCATCCTTCTTCCCAAGGCGTCCCTTGGCCAGAGACACGGGGCGAATCTCTTCTAGTATATTTTTTTCCATATCTATGGTCGCTCGGCGCGGGCCGATGGCAACTCGGCGGCCTGCGAAATCTACAGGGCCCGCTAGGCAATCTCGATACTTTCTGAAGCGGAACGCAGGCTCCAATGCCTGTTGAAACCAGGTCCGATCCTGCTCGGAGGCGCTTGCAATAAAGAACTCGTCAACTTCCCGAAGTATCACACTGAGCAAGCGCCACTGCTTGTCATCGCGGCACCATCAAAAGGGTTCGAGTAGCGCGCGAAGGAAGCCGTGCTTTTTCCATGCAGTTGATGACTGCGCGCCTCCAGGCCATGGGGGCATCGTCGAGGCCGCGCACGTTCGCCGACAGCCTTATAAAAGGGCACTCGGGGACCTTCACTCCTTCACATGGTTCCGCGTAGATCTCACCGTGGGGCCTGGACACCCGGTCTGACTGGGTGAGCGCGTTTTTCACATCGGCGATGTTCGCTAACATTCTTCCCATGTCCATAAGCACCTGAATAAACAGAGTTATGCTCGAGGTCTGGGGGGGTAGGCGAGTGAGCCTGGAGCGATCCAGCATCTGGATCTTTGCGGCCGTGAACGCGCCAACGAGACTTCGCCTCGGGTTTCTTGAACGTTCCTTCCACCGGCTCCCACCTCCTGACCACGCGACTCGAAATCGCACGGCCCGGGAACTCCCCCGCGCGACTTCCGCTCTACTGGGCGACGACGCTTCGACCACCCGGAGCCCAACGCAGATTGCCTTTCTTTGTCGTCGGAGGCCTCAAACCTCGCTCTCTCGGCAGAGTTGAGACCTTTCAAAGAGACTCCGCCTCCTCGGCTGGCGGTAAACACTTAGCTGACAAGTCCCGGCCCGGAACCTGGGGCACTGGCCGGATCCTCGCCACCGACCGAAGACAAGACAAACCCCCCTCGCTCCTCGCCCCCACCTTCCACCCGGCCCCGGGCGGGTGAGCGCGACCTCGCGGGCCGTCCGCGAGCCTCGACCTCGCGCGCCGTCTCCCCCGCGCTGCGCCGGGGTTCGATGCTTGGACGAACCTCCCCGACGCCCTCTGGCTCGTTGGGGCGAGGCTCGGAGGAGGCAAAAGCCTCGCGAGGCTCGATCGATGCTCCCTCCACGGCTGACCGGGCACGCCGCGTGCCAGAAGCTTTTAGACCTCTGCACTCGGCGCCTCAAACTAGCAGAAGCGGCGGAGATACCAGTTCTGCCCAAACACCACATGTTCGTACACCTAACAATAGGCGCACGATGGTTCGGGAACCCGCGTTTTTTTAGCTGTTTCCTCGACGAGTCCCTGAACTCGGTCATAGCTGGCATAGCCCACTCGTGCCACCGGCTCAAGTGGGGAAAAAAACGACGTTCCTCAAGCTGCGTTCACTTCCGCACGTGGATCAGAGCTGTGAGTACGCTGCAGTGTGACTGGCGGCCTGCTCTGGCCAGCCTGCCATTCTGGCGATTGGAGACGGGGGAGGGGGGGGGGGGTAGGAAGGATGAGAGAGGGGATTCATGTGCGAGGATGGGGGGGAGGGATCGAGCAACTGGCCAATCGCCTTCCCACCTCGACTGCGGGCCAGGGAAGGCCCATGCGACGAGGGGATTGCACGTGGCAGGGACTGATCAATCTAGTCGGCGCATTGCGCGTGCTTTTTTGTTTGGGCGACACGGAGTGCCGCAACGCAAGCAGCTGGCGCAGATGGGTTGAAGCGAACACGAAGGGCCATGATGGCGCGCTTGTGACGGGGAAGGAACGGGCGCCAATGTCAGCACGTGGCCCACCTTTTGTGGAGCGCGGCGTGCGGCCGTGATAGAACACTCCAGGTTAGACACAAACATCGTGGCGATAAAATCTCTCGAGGCTACACTGCGAGTGAAATCGCCGATGCACGGCAAGCAGTTCCGTGGCCGTTTTGGCTCAAGCGTTGCATGGCGCATGTCCATATCTGCATGGTACCAGAAACCATTCGTGTTGATTCCGATGTCGGCATCCAGACCTGGGCCCAAACTATCGCTCGAGTTGTTCGAGCCCGCCTTGCCTGAGCAATTGGACAACGCAGTGTTCACTATGATGCGCCCAGTCGATGTTGTGCTTCGCCGCGGGGACCCGACGCCAGCAGAAGCAGCAATCTCAGCTTCAGGCCCACGGGCGCGAGTTGCAGCGTCAGGCCCAGCAGTTCCAGCAGTTCCAGCTTCAGGCCCATCAGTTCCAGCTTCAGGCCCGCCAGCAGTTCCAGCTTCAGGCCCACCAGCAGATCCAGCTTCAGGCTCGTCAGCAGATCCAGCTTCAGGCCCCCTGGATGGCGAGGGCGCCAGCCGCAAGCGTCAACGTGATGATGCGGGAGCTGGCAGCGATCGCGAGAATCGTGGTTGGGATCCCCACGTGCTCGGTCGCATTCTATTGCAACATATTCAGCGACAGATGGAGCCAATCACGGTCGAGGACAGCTTCCCGTCGGCGCCGTGGGCCACGCCGTTCGGTCTCGAGCAGCCAGCAGGCGAGAATCCATATGGCGACGCCGACGCTAGCGGACCCAGGCAGCCTGAGACCCCACCATGATATTGTGAGAGCAGTTGGTCTAGGATTGTGCGAATGTTGTTAGGTGGTCTAGCTCGTCATTGGACGGGCCGATGAGGGGGCGGGGGGCTCGCGAGAGCATGTGCGCGCATTGAGCCTCTCAACATTGAGCCTGAGCGGATCAGCTTGGAGCTGAACCTGCCACTGATGAGGAGGAGGAGGAGGAGTAGGGGGAGGAGGAGACGGCGGAGGAGGAGAAGGAGGTGGAGGAGGAGGAGGAGGCGAAGGAGGACGAGGAGGGGGAGGAGGGGGGGAAGAGGAGGAGGAGGAGGAGGAGGAGGGGGGGGGGAGGAGGAGGAGCAGCAATAAGAAGTCACCCTAAAATTAACCCCGTTTTACGGTGACCCCTGGCGCCCTCCCAGGAAGGAACAAAACCAAGAGGAACGGTGAGAGGAGGAGGGGGGGGCGAGGAGAAGGAAGCGAAGGAGAATGGGAAGGATTATGACGACGCTGGCGTTGATGACGACGACGACGGCGAGGGGGGTGAGGAGGGCGAGGAGGAAGAGGAGGAGGAGGAGAAGGATGAGCTGACAGAGCGTGGAATCAAGGCCCCTTTGGCGGCGCGCGGCGGCGTGCGCAACCACTAATACTTATGAAGAGATGCTGGAGAGGAGGAGTTGGAACAGGAGGAAGTTAGACAAGACGATGACAACATATGAAGCCCGAGGATGTGGAGCGCTAGCTATTAAGAATGACGAGGGCGAAGAAGGGGATCTCGAGGATGTGACAGTGCTGATGGCGAGGTTGACGACGACGTCGATGACGACGACAACGTCGAGGACGACGACGACGTCGCCGACGCCGACACCGATGGCGACGAAGACGTCGACGAAGACGACGACGGGTAAGAGGACGAGCACGATTACTGCGGCCAGGATGGCGATTGGTGGAGGAGGAGGGGGAGGAGGAAGAGGAGGAGCAAGAGGAGGAGGCGATGACGATTGAATATGATGGCAATTTTGAAAATACGTTCGAGGGGCACGGCGGAAGAGGAGGAGGAGGGGGATGAGGAGGAGAAGGAGGAGAAGATGATGATGATGATGACGCGCCATAAGGGGACGGTACTCCTGAGACACAAAGACTGAGATGCCACCAATACGCCAAACGCGCATGGTATAGAAGGGGGAAGCGGGCGAGGCGAGAAAGGAAGGGCAGAAAAAGAGAGAATCCCAACCCAAGATTGAAATCCATGGTACTGGACGAAATCTTGAATGTAAAATCACCTGTCCAGTTTTGATAGAGAACACGATTAAGTCCCATGACGCCCAGAGAAGTCGAGTCTAAAGCGAATCTGAAGCGAACCCGACTTAAATTGAACCAAGGATATTGAGTGAAAGAAAACCATACACATTGAGGAGGGCGAGGAGTAGGAGGAGAAGGAGGAGGAGGAGAATGAGGTGGAGATGGAGGAGGGCGAGGAGTAGGAGGAGGAGGAGGCGGAGGAGGAGGAAGACGAGGAGGAGGAGAAGGAGGGGGAGGAGGACAAGGAGGAGGCGGAGGAGGAGGAGGAAGAAGAAGGAGGAGGAAGAGGAGGAGGAAACGACTGCTCGGCGGCGACGGCGGCCACGGCGAGGGGGGCGCCAACGGCCGCGACGGCGACCGCCCGCGGGGGGGGCGCCCCCTCCTCGGCCCGCTGCCCCTCTTTTCCTATCCCTCTTCTTCTTCTTCTTCCGCCTCCGCCTCCTTCTCCTCCTCCTCCTCCTCCTCGCCGTCGCCATTTTGGCTCAAAATCGACTGGCTCAAAAGCCAACTCAAATCCATCGTGGCTCACGCGTTCCGCCACGATTGATATAACATGATAGCATGTGCGTGTTTCAACATTGTCAGTTGTTTTTCAACATGATTTTCGTTTTTCATGATGGTTTTCGCTTTTCAATCGTGAAATTGTTGTTTCTCTTAAATAAAATTAATTTGGTTTTTGTTTAACGAAAAAGAGCATCTGGGTGAGTCACCGCGCCACTCAGTCCGAACCCAAACGTCAGCCGCAGGACGGAGGGGGGGGGCCACTCCGCCTGCAGCGCGCAGGTTCTCCGGTAGGGCGCAGCCGACAGCCGCAGAAATATTGGGATTGCCCCGGTAGGGCGCAGCTAGCAGCTGCGGAAAGATGGGGGAAGGGTTCGCCTGAGACATATTGCTGCGCTGGCGCTGGGCAGCCTGAGTCGCCACGCTGTCCAATGCGAATCCAAACGTCAGCCGCAGGACGGAGGGAGGTCACTCCGCCTGCAGTGTACCGGTTCTCTGGCAGGGCGCAGCTGAGAGCCGCAGACAGATTGGAATTCGATCCGCTTGCATCGCCTGAGACATACTGGGAAAAGAGGGTTGTATCGTCTGAGACATCCCAGTGCTCTGGTAAAAACCGCTTTCGCCTGAGACATGCCGGCGACCTGCCTGGGAGCGGCAACCGGGGGGGGCGCCGAGAGCCGCCCCGAAAAACTGGAAGCCAAGATGGGGGGATATGGAATTTTGATACTGGCCACGCCCAATATGGTCGACGTGCTGCTGATGCCACTCGCACTGGCCGTCGAAGACAACGCCCCGGACGACGTGTTGCGGAAAGAACTGCCGAACCGTCACCGTCGCGCCACTGCTCTCATTGTGCTGGCCGGACGGGGCTGCTCGACTGCGTCGCGCACGAAGTCGCGCTGCTCGACGTTGCGCTGTCCGGCTCGACAACGCCCGTGCTGAAGCACGACGCCGACGTGGAGCTCGCCGTGGAGGCGGCCGTGGGCCTTGCACTGTCCAAGACCGTACTGGTCGTGGCCATGCAGCTCGAGGTCGCTCTGTTGGGCATCCGAGACGTACTGTGATACAACGAGCACTGGGAGTCAAGCTGCGGACATGGCAATTGTGCAGCTGACCCCGCTCGAGCTAACCGTCGCAGCGCGCCTCGGTCGCCATGTTACTCGAGACTGCCGCATCCGTCAGCGACGTGCCACTGCCAACCTGTTGGGGCGACGGAGTGCGCTACGACTGTGTTGCGCACGTAACCGTGCTACTCGAGGTTGCGCAGCTCGTTTCGACCCCACACGAGTTGCTGCTGAATAAACACGTGGAGCCCACCGTGGAAGTGACCGCGAGCGCCACTCAGCTCGAAACCGTACTGGTCTCGACCGTGCTGCCCAGGGTCGCACCGCGGTCGCCTGTGACGTACTGCTGGAGAACGGGGCACTGGAAGTCCAGGTGGTGAACTATGCAGTTGCGCAGCTGGCCACGCTCGAGCTGGCCGTCGCGCTGCCGGAGCCGCTCGCGCGCGCCGTCGGAGGAAACACCTCGGTCATCGTAGTGTCGTATGACCCTGACGTGTCCGTCAGCGTCGCGTCGCGGTACACCCAGGTGCTGACCGGCGTGGTGCTGCTCAACAGAGTCGCAATCGAGATCGTGCAGCTCGCAGCTGCGCTGCTCGGCGCGACCACGCTCGCGCGGCTGCTCATGCAACCGTGAAAACGGCCGTGGACGTCGCGCTGCTCGGGGTCGTGCTGGTCGCGACCGTGCTGCGCGAGGTCGCTCTGCTGGTCAGCTGAGGCGTACTGTGAGACAACAGTGCGCTGGGGGTTGAGGTGGTGGACGATGTAGTTGTGTTGCAGGTCGCGCGCGGGCTAGTCGTCGCGCCGCTGGTGCCGCTCGGGTCGGCCGAAGACCCCTGGCGCAGCTCGTGCTCGCCGTCGAGGACTCGTCCCGGCTAGCGTGGTACGAATATGACCTCGTCGTATCCGTCGGCGTCGCGCCACTGCTCACCGTGGCGCTGGCCGGGCGGCGCTGCTCGACTGCGTCGCACTCGAAGTCGTACTGCTCGACGTTGCGCTGCCCACCTCGTCCAACCTCACGCTGCGGCTCGATGGCGACGCGGAGCCCACCGTGGAAGTGGCCGTGGTCGTCCCGCTGGACGAGACCGTACTGGTCGTGACCGTGCAGCTCGAGGTCGCTCTGCTGGTCGTGTGATACGTACTGCCAGACAACAATGCACTGGAGGTCTGGATGCGGACAATGCTGTTGTGTTGCTGGATGCGCTCGAGCACGACGCCGTGCTGCTGGTGCCGCTCGTGCTGGTCATAGCGGAGCGCGTCTCGTTCAGCGTGGGATTGAGTGACCCTGTCGTATCCGTCAGCGTCGTGCCGCTGTGCGCCGTAGTGCTGGCCGTCGTGGTGCTACTCGACTGTGTCGCACTTGAACCCGTACTGTTCGACGTTGCGCTGCACGTCACGACTCCGCTCACGCTGCTGCTGTGTGCCGGCGTGGAGCCGCCGTGGACGTGGCCGTGGACGCCCATGCTCGAGGCCGCGCGGACCGTGACCGCGTTGCTCGATGAGCTGCTGGTCACGCTTGAGTGTTGACCAGCCCAGGCCCGCTGGGCAAGAAGCCTCCGGGCGGGGGGGTGCGCCGCCTGAGACCTGCAGCTCACTGGGGGGCGTTGCATACAGCGGAGGGAAAGGGGGGCGCTCGCGATTGCACCGCATGAGACAGCCTGGTGCTCTAACAGCCGCAAGAGTGTGGAACGCGCAGTCATCCAACAATCAGGCCATCTCCAGGGCCGTGCAAGGGGGGATGCCGCGTGCTCTGGCAGGGCGCAGCTAACAGCCGCAGAAAGATTGGGAGAGGGCTCGCCTGAGACAGATTGCTGCGCTGGCACTGGGCAACCTGAGTCACCGCGCCACTCAGTCCGAATCCAAACGTTAGCCGCAGGACGGAGGGGGGGCCACTCCGCCTGCAGCGTGCAGGTTCTTTGGTAGGGCGCAACTGACAGCCGCAGAAAGATTGGGATTGCTCTGGTAGGGCGCAGCTGACAGCTGCGGAAAGATTGGAATAAAGAATTCGCCTGAGACATGTCGCTGCGCTGGCACTGGGCAACCTGAGTCGCCGCGCTGCCCAATACGAATCCAAACGTCAGCCGCGGGGCGGAGGGGGTCACTCCGCCTGCAGTGCACCGGTTCTCTGGTAGAGTGCAGCTGAGAGCCGCAGACAGATTGGAATTCGATCCGCTTGTATCGCCTGAGACATACTGGGAAAAGGAGTTGCATCGCCTGAGACACCCCCTTTCTTCGGAGCGCGAATGACAGCAGAGCGGAGGGGGGTCGCTTCGCCTGCGGTGTGCAAATTCTCCGGCAGGGTGCTGACGGCTCGCCGACGCCGTCGACACGGGGGCGGAGGCAGACGGCCGCGCTTTCGACGTCACGGGCCCGACCTCGCCCGAGAGCACTCCCACCCCACAGCGCGCGGCCAGTGTCGGCACCCGCGAGGTCTCGACCATCTCGCGGGGGCGCCTGGCGCCCCCTGTTCGCGCCGACGTGGTGTCCCAGGTGTTGTCCACGAACCTGCGCCCGGTCGATGCCCAGGCCCAACGAGTCGCTCGTGGCCCGAGCATCGCAGCTGCGGCTGTGCAATGAGGTCAGGGAGGCGACGCAGGCCGGCTGATCGCGCCGACGCGGGTCGAAAGCGCGCGGCGCCAGGGGCGGCGCATTGCTCGGCGACAGCGTGCCAGACGGCTGTGAACGACGCGCCCAGGGTGACCTGGAGGTGCGTGATCGTCTCGTTTGGTGACTCTCCGTGGGTTTCCCACTGGGAGTCGTGGGCCCGGGCTTTATAGATCGGCCTTCCAGCGCGGGAGCCCCGTGGTCCTGGATGCCGGCGATCGGCGAACACCCTGGGCGTCCACCCACTTCCCGTCCGGCGCGGCAAGGATGCCCCCCGGTTGGGCTGCCGGTCCGTCTCGGCGGTCGAGCTCACGCCCCGCCCGAGAAGGGGGGGGCTGGAGCGCCTTGCAAGGATGCAGGGGTTGCCCCGTGGCTGCTCGTGGGCGCCCGCCCGCGTCGAGTCGTTGTCAGGGGAGGGAGGGCGAATGGGGGCGAAAGGGCTCCTCGAAACCAGCTGTAGGATGGCTTCGCTGTCCCGCTCGTCAGGGGAAGGCTGACGCGTGGGCGCGGTGGAACTTCCCAGTGCCGTCTGGAGGGTGGCTTCACTGGCGCGCAGGCCGTCGGGTTGGCCGTGGGATTGGGCGTCGGGCAAGGCCTCAGGTAGAGTGTTGGGTAGGGCGCCAGGTTGGGCGTCGGGGGCGGTGTCGGGTGAGGCGCCAGGCTGGTCGTGGGGATGTTCGTGGAGCTGGCCATGGGACTGGCCGCGGGGCTGGCTGTCAAGCTGGCCGTCAGGCAGGCCGTTGTGCTGGCGGTCGGACTGGCCGTCGGACTGGTCGCAGGGCTGGCAGTCGTATTGGCCGTGGGGCAGGCCGAGGGGCTGGTCGTGGGGCTGGCAGTCGGGCTGGCCGAAGGGCAGTCGGTCGGGCTGGCTGCGGGGCTGGCCGTGAAGCTGGTCGTGGGGTTGATGAAAGTCGGGCTGGCCGTGGGGCTGGCCGTGGGCCTGGTCATGGGGGAGGCCGCGGGGCTGGTCGTAGGGCTGGAAGTGGGGCTGGCCGTGGGACCGGCCGTGGGGCTGGCAGTCGGGCTGGCCGTCAGGCTGGCCGTGGGGCAGGCAGTCCGGTTGGCCGTAGGGCTGGCGGTGGGGCTGGCAGTCAGGCTTGCCCTGGGTCTGACAGTGGGGGCTGGCCGCTGGGCTGGCAGTCGGGCTGGCCCTGGGGCTGGCCGTCGGGCTGGCCGCCCGGCTGGCCGTGGGGCTGGCCGTGGGGCTGGCAGTCGGGCTGGCCGTCGGGCTGGCTGTGGGGCTGGCCGTGGGGCTGGCCGTGGGGCTGGCCGTGGGGCTGCCCAAGGGGCTGGCAATCGGGCTGGCCACAAGGCGGGCCAATGGGCTGGCCGTCAAGCGGGCCGTGGGGCTGGCAGCCGGCCAAGCAGTGGGGCTGGCAGTCGGGCTCACCGCGGGGCTGGTCGCCAGGCTGGCCGTGGGGTTGGCAATCGGGCTGGCCGTGGGGCTGGCAGTCGGGCTGGTCGTCCGGCTGGTGCAGGCCGCGGGCGGAGCCAGCGCAGCAGCGCAGGCGATGGCGGCCGACGCCTTGGCCGCAGAAGCGCCAACGGCGGCCGAGGCAGCGCCGGCGGCGGCGGCCGCGGCGGCCACGGCGAGGGCGGCGGCTGGCCCGGCCACAACGGCCCCGTCCAGGGAGGCGCCAGCGCCGCCAGCAGCGGCAGCAGGGCCTGTTGGGCCAGCGGCGGGCGCGGCCCCCCGCTGCCGGCGGCGGCGCGCCGAGCGCGACACCGCGGCGGCGGCGCCGCGAGGCGGCCCGGCCGCCGCAGCGGCGGCGGCCCGCGGGGCGACAGCGGCGCCCGCCATGGCGCGGGGAGGAGGGGGCGAGGAGGGCTCGGCTCGGCTGGAGCCCTTGAGCCAGGCTTGAGCCAAGGGCTATACGGGGCTTGAGCCAGCTACGGAAGCTGGTGGGGTTACTTTTTTGATCAGCGGCTCCAAGGACGATTCCAGAGAGCGGGTCGAAACAAGCTTGGGGGCTGGTGGGGTTACGCGAAGCGTCTAGAATACTCCTCCTTCACCTCCTCCTTCTCCTTCCCTCCCTCTCCCCCGGACCACCACGACCCCTCCGAGGCCGCCTGAACCCCCGCATCGTGAGCACACGGTCCCTCCCCTCACTCATTCCCCTCCTCGTCCTCCCCCCCGTTGTCCTCCTCCGCGGCGCTGTTTTTTCTGCTCCTCGGAGCCTCCAGCCTGGCTACGTTGACCAGGGCGAGGGGTCCTCACGCGGCCGCGTCGGCGGGTCTCTGGTCTGAGGCGCTGGGCGACGGCAGCGCCACCAGAGATCCTTGGTCGCCTACCACGCCGCCTCAATGGGGTCCATGGGAGGCTGGATGGCGGAGGCGGGCGGAGAGGAGCAGATGAGAAGCGGAGGCAGGGAAGATAGGGAGAGTGAAAGAGAGATAGAGAGAGAGCAGGAACAGGAGGTCACTGCCCATATAGAGGGAAGGGGTCAGGGGGATTGCAAGGAACATTGGGTGGGGGTGCGCATCCCCCAAAAGCACACCACACAGCGTCTGGGTCAGGCTCTATCTCTCTTGGCTTTCCGAGCTCGAGCGAGGGCCCGAGCCTCAGGAGGAACGGGGGGAGGGGGAAAAGGGAGAGGAGGACCAGAGAGGAGGACAGGAGCATGCAGTACGAGGGAAGCAAGGAAGATAGCTCTCTCTCTCTCTCTCTCGCTCGACGCTGGCATAATGCTCGGTGTGCTCAGCTAGCAGCGAAGGAGGGGAAAGTGGTGGAGAGGGAGAACGGAGGGGGCAGAGAGGGACGACGAGGAGGGATGAGGAAGGAGGAGCAGCAGGGAGGACCAAAGAGAAGGGAGGGAGGCAGAGGGAGGGGAAGGCCACCGCTGCTGACGACAGGCGGCAGCACGGGCGCGAATCACACCACCACTCTGGGCGCAAGTTGTTTAGGGCGAGGCCTATGGGGGGCGTCTTCGGGGCTTCTTGGTATCAAGGAGGAGGAGGAAGAAGACTGGACGCAATGCCAGAGCAACTATGGCAGGCCCACGTCGCGAATACGCCGGGTTCGGTTTCTGATACTGCGTGGATCGTTCAAACTTGAACGATCCCGGCTTCCCCAACGCGCAAATCATTCGACAACGGTCGATTCTGGGCCGCTGGATGCGTTCAGCCCGAACCACCCACGCAGGGGTCGCCGCCACGTCGACGCGGCGCGAACCCGCCGTGCGCATGACTCCCTACCAGACCACCTCAAGCTAACCCGAAGACCTCAATTTCGGGTTGGGGGGGGTACGGGTTTCACATGTGGGTTTTCAATGTTCCCCGACGCCCCCCCCCGCCGGGAATGGAGGGCATATTGGGGCCTTCGGGTTGGGTTGGGGTGGTTCGGTGAATGGTGAACGTAGGGCTCCTGAGCGGCGCATCCACCGCGCCCTCCCATGTCAGAGGCGCGTGCTGGCCAAGTCTGCCTCGCTCTCCGGGCTCAGGCCTCTGCGCGGCGGCAGTCAACCGGCCCGCGCGTCAAGCTCCTCCTCCTCCTAATTACTTCTCGCCCTGCTCCTGTGGCTCCTCTTTCTCCTCGTCCTCCTCCTCCTCCTCCTCCTCCTCCTCTTTCTCCCCGCACCGCACCCTGTGCGAAAGGCTACCCGCATCTTGTGGGGCTGATTCTTGTGAGGCACGCACGGGGCGCTGGTAAGAGAATGTGACTCTTACTCTTTCGACGCGAATCATCACAAGCCACCAGAAAGGCTATGACTGGGACTACACCAACAATCCTTCCTTCATCCTGCCTCCGCCGTTGCTTCGCATCTTTCTTGGCAAATGTTCTACCCTGGTGCTCCTGTTGTCTCCCAACTAATCCCGGCACCCCCTTTCAGCTGGTACGATGGGCTCTGGCCTATCAGCCCTAACACGGCGGCCATTCCCCTCAGGCCGGACTTGCTACAATCCCCAGCGATCCAGAACTGCTACACTTGTTACCTCCCTCATTCGGGAGGCTCACGCGTTGGCCCCTCATGCTCGGGCTTTGTTCCCACTCGTGCTCGGGATTCGGCTCGAATCCCTCAGCATTGACCCCTCGTGCTAGGCATTCGGCCCCTCATGCGCTGACCCCTCATACTGGGCTTTCGCTCGAAATTGTTGTCCCCTCGCGCTGGGGCTTTGGCCCCGCAACATGAACCCGCCTTCGTTGATTCCCCCGTGCTTGGGTGTTGGCCCCTCATGCGTTGTCCCTCGTGCCGGGGCTGTGCCCCCCAATGCTGTGACCACTCATGCAGGGATTTCGACCTCTTATGCGTTGTCTCCCATTGCTGGGGCGTTGCCCCTGGGTGTCACCCCCTCTTAGCTCATGGGTTCCCCCCCATGCTCGAGCGTTGACCTCTGAACTGGTCACCCGTGACGTTGGGACCGCCCCCCCTCCAAGCATTGACCCCCCGCGCCGTTGGTTTGACCTCCCATGCATTGACCTGCATACTGGGTCTACGACGCGCCGTGTGTTGATCCCTACGCTGCGGCTTTGCCCTGCGCCAATGGCTACCCGCGGCCTGTGCGGTTTGAATGTTGTGAGAGGCGCACGAGGCGCTGATAAGAAAATGCGCATCTCGCACTTTCGATGAACACACTCGCATTCACCCGCAAGGTTGGGACTGGGGCGACACTCGCAGTCGGGGCGACACTCGCAATCTTTCTTACATCCTGCCTTCCCCGTTGCTACCCCGTCCTCTTCTGCCATTTCGCTTGCCCAATGCATATGATGTCTCCCAGCTCATCCCGCTACCCTCACAGAGCTGTTGGGAAAAACCAAGGCTCGGGCTGCCTCCGCGCCCGCATCCGGCGGCACGGACCGCTACCCCTCACGCGGGATGAGGCCATGCCTGGGAGCGTTTCGTTCCCACCCTATGCGCCGTTGACATGCGTTTGCGGTCTCGGAGCCCTCTTGGGGCGTATTCGGCGCCTCTGGGAACCTTTCGGGGCCACTGGGGGTCCGTTTGCGGTCCTCTTGGGGGCCTTCTGGGGCCTTTTAGGGGTTTTCTTGGAAACCTTGGAAGCCATGTTGGAACCGTCTTAAAACAAATGATATCATTCGCGCTGCCACTCTTTGAAAGCCTGGGGCCTGTAGAATCGCCTCGCGACGCCCTTTTAAAAACGCCCTTGGAATATTCGTGGGGGCGCCTTGGGAACATGGTGCGCCTCTCTTGGGAGTGTATTGAGCGGCCCTGGAACCACAACTGAGCATCAGAGAACCATCGGAAGCGAAAGGTCATTGAGGCAACAACCCAAGGTTTCTTTTACACGCTGGAGGGTTTTGGAGGCTTCGGCGCCTTCTTAAGGGTTTCTTGGAAGCCGCACTTGGCTCTGCGGGCCTTTTTGACGCCATCTCGGGTAATCCTCAACGCACCTAACCAATCGCGGGGGGGCCCGTCCAGATCCAGAAGGACCCGACACGGGGACGACCACGTCCCATTCTCTGAAGGAAATGAAGGGGTTGGACGAGAAAACGCGCTAAACCAACCACGTCCAAAGAAGGCTCCAAACGACGTCCTGGGGCATCGATGGGCATCCAAGAGGCCTCTGGTCCATTGTTCGTCCCCCGCCTTCTTCTCATATGTTTACTTCTTACCCTGACGTTCCCTCCTCCGATACCTCCCCCGCCCTCCTCCTCATATGACAATATTTTGCCTGGGTGTTCGTCATCTCTGCGAGACGTTCTGATGATATATCATGGCCAATGGGCCCCGCAGATGACATGGGTAAGACGGGATAGTGCCGTCAAACCTGCACTAAAGTAACACTGAAAGGAGGAGGCCGGCCCGCCGGCCGACGCACGCGCGCGCGCCGCAGGCTCGCTCCTTTTCCGTTTCCCTAGAGCCAAAGTATATAGCTGCGGGAGCAGAAGAAGTCAGTCAGCACAGCAAACGGACAGCGCGTGCAAGGAGAGAGAGCAGGCAGGGCGGAATAATGGTGGCGCGGAAGGGGCGCATTGACTCCCCCCGCGGCGGGATCCGTAGAGCCGCCCCGGCCCCAAACCCACCTGGCCAGTACATATGAACAGCCACCGGAGCGAACCGAAAAGCATTTTGCCGCTGGACGGTGGATGCCAGGGGGCGGAAGGCCGACGAAGCCCGACGTTCCCCGCCTGAGCTAACATGACCAGCTCAGGACTCAATGCCCACGCACACCTGGTGCACCCGCTCCACGAAGTAGTGCGGACCAGTATCGACTTTGTCGCACTGGTTCTACGCGCAGCATCACCTTCTCCATCGACCTCTCCATTCACGAGAGTCATCCCAGGGATCGCTGTTACTCCAGCGCCACTGGTTCTGATCCCGGGAGGAGCTGTCCTCTTTTCTCCTCGAGCTCCAGCCACTTGGCTCACTCTTGCCATGGCCCTTCTCCGGCGGCCTCGCCTTCGGCGTGGGCGGCGGGAGAGGCGCCGCCAAGGTGCTTGGCGTCCCAGTGTCGCGCTGGAACTTGTCGCTGCACTCGCCCAAACTAAACCATTGCCGCGTTTTGTTATGACCGGTAACTTGATGCTGCCGAGCTACGTACTCAATAACAAAGAGTGTTGCAACTGGGATACATGTGGCCTCTCGCACGTCTAACTGTTGTAGGTATGACCGCACATGCAAACATAAACAGAAACCAAGTCAGGCCAAAAGGGCAACGTTTGATTCGGACTAGGCAACGGATGTCGCAGTGCGATATGGTGATTGCATAGGCCATCCGACATCGCGGCCTTCTCTCCGCGCTCCGAGACTACTTCATCACTGCGGCTTGGTCGATGACAAAGTGTGGCAACGATGCGGAGAAATATGTCCCAGACTTGGTTCGACGCAGATGCTCGGTTCGCTGCGTCCAAACTATCCGTCAACACTCGAACTGATGGAATGACACATCCTCGTTCATCCATCTCGCGTTTCCACTGGCCCCAGCCCGTCTCCAGTCGAACTTGGTCTGCACTAACATGTTCCCATTCGAAAGCGGCAAGTGCAGGGCATGTCATAGGGCGAGCATATTGGCCCATATCTGGCTTACAAATCAATGGCCACCATTGGGCAGCCGTCGGGTGAGCATGGGCGCGCGTCGTGTACGATGACAGCCGCCGCATATCATATCCTATTGCACTGTGCGGGGGCTGCCTGTTATGTACAGGCTTGAGAAGCCCAACTTATTGGGTTAACAGCTGCTCTCAATGTTCCACACTTCTCAGTCTGAGACGCACATGAGCGCACTTTGTGCATGCACGCCCCGCTTGTGTTGCTCGCACGCTGAAAAATCCCTTAGACTATCACACATTTGTGGGATCGAGCCCTGTCTCCCTATCTAGAGGCAGTTCAGTAGTCGCACACGAACCGCACGCACAGGCACATGCTCCTGCTCCGGCCTGCTTTACCTCCATGCACCTGCCTGCTGACGACCAAGTGTTACAGCCTGGTGCCAGCTCGTGTGCCACAGCATGTACTACTTCATCTTGTATCATAGACATGACACCCGACATGATGAACACTATCATGCAACCTGGCGCGTTTCATTGACGACATAGTGTTGAGCCTTTGGTACTGCCCGACAGCGTTAGAGTTGCACTAGACATATGTCCAGCACGCACACCGCGATGGCACTCCAAACACAACTACACTGACGGCTCGGTCAAAAATCCGCCGGCCCCCTTGTGGGGCCACCAGGCTGCGAGGCCCGGGTTCGCAGTTTCCAGTGCCAGTTGTAGCTTGTAGTTTCCAGTGTTACAGTTCTGCTTCTTGCTGGTTGCTGTAACTATATGACTTCTTGCTGGTTACTGCAACTAGTTGATTGACCGCGCGAGGGGGGGGGGGAGGCCCAAACGGGATTTTTAGCACCTCCTGGGCGAGCTGTCTGAATTGCTGGGGGGGCTCGAGATCGACGCCCCTCGCGCAGATCCGCGGGGTCAGGGTCCAAAAACACATGGGATTTGCAACATTTCTGAAATTCGGTGCCACCCCTCACGCAGATCCGCGGGGTCAGGGTCAAACAAGCACAAGGGATTTGCCACATTTCTGAAATTCGGTGCCACCCCTCGCGCAGATCCGCGGGGTCAGGGTCCAAAGACACAAGGGAATTGCCACATTTCTGAAATTCGGTGCCACCCCTCACGCACATCCATCGCAAGGCGTGGCAACCCAAACTGCGAGTACTCCCTCGGCCCTTTAATCCCAAGGTGTGGTAACCAAGCTCGTAAACCATACACGTCTTACCAATCGCCCTGTGTGGTAACCCCTCTTGTGATCAGTTGGTTTTGCCGATTGCGAATCGGCCTCGCATGAAGTTCCGATACTGCTGCACGACAGCGCCAAAGCCTCATGACTTAGCTCTTCCATGGCCCATTCTCCGAGAGAGGGGGCCGGCGGCAGGGGGCGAAGCCCTTGCGGATCAACTATTAGAAAAGGCTTCGCGGGGTTTCATATGTTTGGCAGAGGGCGCAGAGCATAGCTCCTTCCACGGATACCTCAGTAGCTATCTTCGAGACGCCTGCAGGACGCCCATGGATCCAGATCACACAACCAGCACCGACGCTGAGTACGTGTGGATCATATGGGCCTTGATAAAAACCCTTGCGGATCCTGAAGTACGGCGAACTACTATCAAAAACGGACTCGCTCAACGTCGTCACAGCGCTCAACGGCGAGCGGCCCGCCGACCTAGGTCAGCTTGGGCTCGCAGCGAGAGCGCTGTGGGATCTGGCCCGAGTGGCCCGTGAGATTTCCTTGCTCCACGTCAAGGGTCACTCAGGTCATCCATGGGGTGATTATGCTAACAGGGTTGCCTATGGGACCTCTGCCGCGGATCCCCCCCCCACTATTGGAAATCACAAAGTACTCTCGCTGTCGAGAATGGGGATGGCTCGAACGCGCCCCGCCTCAAGAGCAGGCTGCATATCCAAAGTTTGACCCAGGATTTGTTTGGGCCAACCGCAAGCCCATTGCTGATGTTTCTCATGTCCGGAACAAACCCTCTCCGACCGCCCCTGGGGCCAAAAAGCTCAAGGCAGCCATCAAGCTCTGCACTGCGCAATGCAACGCCAAGTCCTTGTCGCAGCGCGAAGCCTTCGGCACCAAGGGGCGAAAGCGCCGTAGGCTTAACGAATTCGTTCGGCTCCAGTTCGCCGTCCTAAAGGCCCATCTCATTGGAATCCAGGAGACTCGAAACCCCTCTGGGGCCGGATCTTGTCGAGGATTCCTTGTTTTGTCTTCGGGGGCATCTAAGGGCGAGGGCCATCGAGGGCTCGGGGTGGAACTCTGGGCCAACATGGCAGAGCCCTATGGACAGCGTGCTGGGGTCGACTTGCTCTTTTCTCGCAATCACTTCCGCGTTGTCTTTGCCTCGCCCGGGCTTCCTCTCGCTGCAGTGCGGGCCCCTGGGGTTCCCCTGCACGCGCGAGCGGCGCATGCCCCTCGCCCCAATCGCCCCAGGGACCTCGTGACGGCCTTCTGGAAGGATCTTTCTAAGAGGCTCTCCGACTGGCACCCTGCTTTGCTACTCCTGGACGCCAGCGCTGGAGTCGGAGATCTCACCGCCGCGTCTGTGGGAGAAAAAGGCTTCGCCCCTGCCGCCGGCTGGAGCGGTGAGCAGCTAGCCGCGCGTTGCGCTGACAATCGCGTGTATCTTACTAATACTCTTGTTGCCTCACGCGAGGATTACATATGCACTCGCAAAGATGGTGAGAAGCACCGCGCCCGCTACATTGGGGCCTCCGAAGAGCTGGCAAAGGGCCTGTCGGGAACCCATGTTGAGACTCATTTTGGCACAGGACTTGGGGGGCTAGATCCCACACTAGTTGTTGCTGATTTTTCTGGGGCCCACTTCTTCTCGACAAAGAAAAAGGCTGGTCGACCTCGGCCCCAAAAACTTGAGTCGCCCGCGTGCCGGCGCTCTTTCCAGGATTATCTAAATGTGATTATCCAGAGACCCTGGGACCTCGAGCTCGCCCGGCACCCAGCAGAAGTGCTCGCCGAAGTCCAGTCCGCAGCGCAGCGCGCGCTCGAGATTGGAACCACCCGCGTCCGACGCCCTTACATCGCACAAGCTGCATGCGACCTCATCCAACAACGCCGCGGGCTCAACAAAAAACTCACCCATGCCCAAAGCCGCAACGGCCCTGTGAGTAACAGGATGCTCTCGGCCTTCACTGATGAAGTGACGCATGGCAAATTCGCCCGTCTTGCCAAGTCTGCGACCCAACATCACTGGGGCCATCCGTTTCCCCAACTTCAAGCTGATGCCTGGGCCCGCCTGCGGGCCGCGTTGGGTAGTTTTGCGTTTTCGTATGGGCTTGTTGTCTTTCTCACGGCCTCCGAGGTTTCTCTTGCGCATCACATCGAGGCTGAAATTGCCAGTTTTCTGGGAAGCAAGGCCGGCGAGCTAAACCTTGCTATTGACAGGGCGCAAAGTGCCGCCGCGTGGACCTGCGCAAAATCCCTTTTGCGCTCGGGAGGCCGTCTCGACAGGCCCAAGCAAGGCCGTCCTCAGCTCCCTCTGTTGCGCGGTGCTGCGGGCAACGCCTTTGGCGAAGATCGGGGGATTGGCACTTTGCGGAAGTAGAGGCTGGATGGCAAGCCACCGAGCAGCAAGTTGCTGACAGCTACAACGCTGCACCCCCGCAACTGGCTGACGCCACCCCCCGAGACCCTCTTGGTGCCCCATCCTTATATGACACTGAGGGGCTGCTTAGTAAGCTCGAGGGGGACCGGGCTCCAGGCCCTGATGGGTTCCCAGGGGGCTCGGGCGGATCGCCCCTAGGTCCCTGGCCAGGCTGGCCAACCCCATTCACGTTAAGTCTGCCCGCCTTGCTCGCGAGCCTATCTCCTACGAGGGGGGGGGGGGGGGGGCTAGGGCAATTCTGGCGCGGTTCAGGGGGGCCCTACTCGGTCAAAGCTAAGAGATGCATCCTTGCATCTCCCGTGCTGTGCAACCTTCATCGCAGGCGCATTCGCCGGCCGGGTCTCGACTATCCACATGCAGCCACCCTCGCAATACAAATGGGGGGGGGGGGGCTAGAAGGGAGAGGCTGCGACCTAGCCATTCACGCTTGAAGGTTGTTCTGGCAAGTCTCAGTTCCCAAGAAATATGCTGCGGAGCAGTGATCCTGGATCTTGCATGCGCGTTTTACACAACTACCAGACAGCTCTCGCTGCGACTTCCTGGAGCTGACGAAGAGCCACAATGGGAGCTCGATCATTTTGACCTGCCTCCAGCGTTGCTCGAAGGAGTGCGTGCTCAGCTTCAGGCTCGCCCCATTTATGATGAACATGCTGGCAGCGAGCACTTGCTCGCCGTCAGTCGCGAAACCCAAAGAGGGGGATTTTGGCGAGTGGCCAATGCTGACGCGTTCACTGCGCCCTGTGTGGGTCGCAAAACCTGAGACCGGTCATGCCGCCGGTACCTCCAGCACCGTTTTTATGAGGATCCACGACAGCATTGAGGCCGCCGTCAAAATCGAAGGTGGGGCCCAGGAAATTTTAGGCTCTCTCCCCGGTGATATGGGCTATGGTAAGGCTGCTGACAGAGGGCAGCAGCAGCAGCTTGGGACATCATTTGTGGATGACCTTACCCAGCTCTTTCTGGCTACTCGGGCAGATGACCTAGCGAGGGTTGCCCAAAGCACCCTAGACTCTGTATATGTTGCGCGCTGCACACACGGCCTTCTGCCAAACGCAAAAACACAAAGTTCTGCTTGCGTTTGGGGGCCAGGGTTCTAATCGCGCTAAAGTCGACCCTCAAAGTGATCCGATTCGAGAAACACAGTGTACCCATCACGATTTCAAGGCTGACGTGGTCACATGCCACCGCGCGCTTGGCCCCTATCTACCACGCAACCAGAGCACGGCCCCGGAGATCGTTGCACGGACGCAGGCGGACTCTGGAGCTCTCGGCCCCATCGAGAAAACCATCGCCCCCTGGGAGAGCTTTCGGTCAGGGCCAAGGTCCTTTACGCGGAGTGCCTTGCCTGCTCGGTGTTATTCCACAGCGCCTGCACCTGGCTTCAATTAAGCAAAACCTTAGACGCGCGACTCAGGCGGGGGCGCGAAAGAGTTTACATGGCCGCCATCGGGGCCCCTAGTGCCAACGGCAATCTCCGACGCGACTCCTACTTCGACATCGCGGCAAAGACGCAGCGCCCGCCCCACGACGTCGCGACGAAGGTGCACCGACTAAGGTTTTTCGGCAGAAGTGCCACGCGAGCCCCCCCCCTCTGCTACATGTCTGACTAGATTGCATGTTTGATCCGCCCGCTGGATGGGCCCTAGTACTGAGCGAAGATCTGATTTGGCTGGCCGAATTTCTGGAACCAGCTCGGAGGCCCTGGGGCCCTAGCTCGCGCTCTTGGCTTCAGTTTGTTCGAGCCTGTCCAGCCGCATTCAGGGGCCTGCTCAAGTCTTGTGCTGCCAAGGCTCTTGCGTTCTGGACTGACCAGTAGCATCTTCATGCGTTGGAGCGCCGACTGGGCAAATTTGATAACGGTCACCCAACGAAACCCCACCCCACGTGCCCCTCCATGTTTTCCGTTGTTCGGTCTGCTCTAAACCGTTGGGCCCTTCAAATAATTACGGGCCCATTATTGGAACTTTCAACCACATCCCCACGCTCTTGTCTCATTCATTGCTGGATCGGATTGCCGCGGGAGTTGCCGAAGCTACCGCGCCCCTGGACGCTTGTATAAATATTCCATGCGAGCCCAGACTTGCCCGAGAGCATGGTGGGCCTCTGGGCATCGAGCATCGCAGACCGAGCTCCTCGTGTCCACGGCAGCTAGAAAAGGCGCATGCCGCCGCCCACAGCAAGGCTGGCCATCAGTACAACCTCGCCGTGGCACCACCTGAAAAATTATATGGGCCACCCTTTGCTCCCAAACACAACGCCCCCCCCCACACCACCCACCTCTCACTGTTGTCCAGGCCGATCCAGCGGTGCCGCCCCCCCTTTGTGCCCCTGTCTTCTCTCCCCTTCGGGCCCCCGCTCGAGCCAAAATGTTCGCGCTCCATTTTTCCGGGGGCATCCGCCGAGAATGAGACTTTAGTTCTGGGTTGGGGACACTCTCAGGGCATTTCCTGGCAACCTTTGTGTTCTGAGCATTGACGTTATCAACGACCCCTGATATTGAGATCTTACGCGGACAGAACCCGCCAACCTGTGGGCTCCATTACTCCGTGGAGGGTTCATATGTGCTGCATTGGCTGGGCCTCCTTGCGAGACCGGGTCCGTTGCTAGGCACAGAGATCCTGGACACCACGATGACGGTTCGCTTTGCAAGCCTCCAAGTCCGCTTCGCTCAGCCACAGAACTCTGGGGGTTCAAATATATAAATGCCCGTGAACACCAACAGCTGTCTCTAGGGAACATGCTCCTGCGCACCACACTAGAGTTTGCCATTGTATGCTGGCGTTTTGGAGCGCCTTTCATCATGGAGCACCCTGCTGAACCCTGGGACCACCCTGAGGACCCCAGCTCCTGGTTTCTCCCTTTGTCCAAAGGTTAATGATGCAGGAGCATGTTCAGAAACACACCATTCATCAGAGCGCATTCGGGGCCCCCACTCCTAGGAATACACGTACCGTCTCTGGGGATAACCATCAGGGGCAGACCTGGAGGCTCCACACGTTCTCATCCCAGGGGACATCGTGCTTTCTCAGGATGGGAACAGGGTGGAAGCTGGAGGACTGCAGCCGCCACGACGTATCCCTCAGGGCTCTGTAAGACTCTGGGGGTGGCTGTTGTGCAAGAAGCTTGGCGTCGCTTTCCCTGGCTCTTCTGAGGACGGGGGCCCCCTCCCCCCGAAGGCGCCTCGTCGGCAAACGTGCCCGTTCGCAACCAGGGGCCCTCGGGGTTCCATCGCACTCAGGCCAGACCTCACTAGACCTCCTTGGGGCCCGACCACTACAATGGACCGTCTCAGGAGAGACGTGGTTACGACAAAGACTACAAATTCACGCGGACACGGACGGATGGTTACCCGCGCCCTTGCGACGGTACCACGCCCCATTGGACCCAGACTGTGATGCACCAACTACTGGTATGGATTGCATGATTCACAATCGAAAACTCACCAGGAGCTAGAAAGGTCAGCGAAACACAGTCAAAAATTGTTGCCTGCCTATGCTCTCCCCCTCCTGGTGCTGCCTGTTGTGTGCATGGGCCTAGATGAAGGGCTGGACGGGGAATGTTTGCTGTGCCTGTTGGCTCCGCCAATGTACGCACATTTTGAAAACCAATACTTTTCCAGTGCAGCACAGTGTACCGTGCTGTCCGACACTGCCAGTAACCATGCCCAAGGGGGCGAAGGCTCTTCTTATCCAATCACTATTTTTCATCACATTTCTGTCTCTGTGCTCGCCCAATTGAAAAGGCAGTACCCCCCGCACACAATCTGCATTTCTATATGCCCGCTCTCGCAGCTGTCACCGTCTAAGCCGGACGTTAAAGGGCTGAGGCAACTTTACGAGGGTATGGTTGTATAGCTCGATGACTGCTGCTGCTGCCGTCATTATTCCACCATCCCGCCTCTGCTCGTCCCTATCCTGTCGTGGCTCCGATCATCTGCCATCAATCGGAGAATAAGAAGAAAGGGAGGAGGAGGAGGAGGAGGAGGAGGAGGAGGAGGAGGAGGAGGAGCAGCGGGCGGTGCCCGAGGAGGATGAGGAGGCCATCCTGGCTGATCTGCAGGCGGCGGTGGCGCGCCCTGCGGCTAGGTGGGGCCATGGCCAGAGGCGCTAGCGGACCGCCGCCCGAACGAACAGGCGACGCGAGCGGGAGGCCCCGGAGGGTGCAGATGACAGTGTGTTCTCCTAGGAGGCGCTGCGGCTCGCGGCGCAGTGCGACGACGAGGAATGGGAAGAGATACAGCCCGCCCTGCTCGCACTCCGGACGCCCGACTCTGCGCTGCGGGGAGGGGCCGAAGGCAAGGCGGCGCAGGACAGGCGCAAGGCTGAGGCAGGGGTGTTGAGCGTCTTCGCCAAGGAGCTGCTCAAGCTGATGAGGAGCGCGGGAGGGGGCGAGGCGCTGGGCGGCGGGCGTCGCCGGGGCCCGGAGCGAGAACCCCCTCCCCCTTCGGACGCCCCATGGTCGGCGAATCGACCACGGTCGAAGAGGGAGAAGAGGAGCAGAAGTGGCAGGCGCAGGCGGAGGGAGTGCGAGGCGCGCTCATCACCCTGGCTGGCCAGGTGCAAGAGAAACACATCCAGGGTTCGGACGTCGTCGAACGCTTGAGGGACCTCCTGCGAGCTGTGGACGCAGGAAGGGTGAGCGCAGCCCCGAGCCCTGGAGGCGGAGGAGGCGGCAGCAGCACTGGAGGGGTAAGGGCCCCCAGACGGGCGGCGCAATAAGAGAAGGAGGAAAGGAAGGAAAGCCGCCCTCAGGCGGCAAAGGAGGCGTCGGCACCGACACCAGCAAACCGAAGGGCGGCAGAGGCGCTGGAGGAGACGGGAAGGCGGCGGGGGCCGGGCCAACGCGCACCTGGGCCAGCGTTTGGCCGAAGGAGGCGGAGGAGCGGGAGGCGGAGGGGCGAAGGCTCGAAGGCTGCACCTGCCCAGACCCCTCTGCGCCTCTGGCCAGGGGATTGGGGAGCGGAAAGGACAGCCAGATTCCAAGCAGCTCCTACGGAGGTTCGAAGAGACGGGGAAGACGGCGGTGGAGCAGGTGAAGGCCATCACGGTCCCCGCCACGGAGGTGGCGAACCTGCGCACGTACGCTGAGTCTTTCGATCTGACGGGCTAGTGTGCCCTCGTCCTCACGGACAAGTGCGAGAGAAGGAGCTGGACGGCGTCAAGGTTGAGCAGCGCTGGATGCGGGTGCAAAGGCCCGCTGGGCAGCCTAGATTAAGGCAGCTCCAGGTCCTGCCGCTGGCTACCGCTCTGCCCCCTTCGTGGGCGTGACGGGGGCGGCCCAAGGCAACACGATCCAGAAGACCGACCCGGAGAAGCTGGATCTGCAGACGCTCAGGATTGCTATGCCTCGGGCGTTTCTCGCCCCTGAAGTGTGGAAGGTAGGCAGGAACAAGTCCGGAACGGTTTTCCTGAGCGTGGCGGACTGGAAGAACCTTGCGGTCAACACCTATGACTGGACGTCTCAGCACGCCGGCGAAGGCAAGGACAAGCAGGTGGTGGCCATCTTTGGGTTCGCCCAGGTCCTGCGGGAGAAGGTCCCTGAGGCTCTGGCGAGCAGCGGAAAGCACGGCCTCTTCGTCGAGCAGCTGGTGCGCTTTCATGGCCGCCCTCGGGTGGAATGGTACTACCAAAGGGACGGGGAGGGCGACCCGGAGTACCTCGACCGCGTGGCCCCGACGGCTCAGGGGGCAGCCTCTCCTTCCGACTGGGCGGCCGGGCCCAGCTAGGCCGACGGCTGCGGCTGGACGAGCAGCCCGAGACGAAATCAGGCCAGTACAGCTGGTACGGGACCCCACGGGTGTGGTCAGCGCCGGACGTCGTGTCCTTCATGGTGGACCAAAACTGGCGCGACGTCCGCGTCCTCGACCACCCGGCCCGGGGAAAGGGCTGGCTGGTCACCGGCACCCCGCCGGCTGAGGAGAAAGCATGCCATGGGTACCAGAATGGAGACCGCATGATCACGGTCAGCCGGGTAGCGAAGGCTCCGATGGCGCCTCAGATGCAGCCCATCCGGGAGGCGGGGAGGCGAGTCAGGAAACTCGAGGATTTCCTGCCTGGGGCGCAGCCGCGCGCGTCCACGCAGACCAACGAGGCGGCGCCGCCAGCTGCTGCGGCCCCGGCCGCGCCGGGGAGGAGGCAGGAGGAGGCCGCCGCCGCGATGGACGAGGAGGGAGGTGAGGAGGAGAGCAGGAAACGCGCTGCAGCGGCGGCAGAGGCGCAGGCTGCAGCTGAGCAGGAGGAGAAGCGCCGAAGGACGGCGGACAAGGCTCGGCCCTTCGGTTTGGAAAGGTGGGACCTGGGAGGTCGAGGAGACTGTGGGTGGAGGGCCGTCGCGGCTGCGTGGAGCGCCTGGGAAGGCCACGCCGCCCTGGCTGACGTCACGCCCAAGATCGAAGCGCTCAGTAGCAAAGGGCTGGAATTCCTGGGCCGCGGCCCTGGCCAGGCTGCAGAGGTGGGTTGATGAATACTACCTGGCCGCGACGGCTACCATATATATATATATATATATATATGTCTGTGTATGTATATGTATGTATATCTATATATGTGTATATATGTATATATATGTACATATATAAAGATATATTACTCGAATATCGCCGTGTTCGCCTGGGAAAAAAAACGATTGGAAGGTAGGCTGGCTGATCGACCCTGTCGATCCTGAGGCGCGCGAGGCGGCCATGCAGAAGCCCCAGCCGCGGCCCATCTCCCTGGAAGGCGGCCACTACGTGACGGTCAAGCCTCCGCCTGACCTCCCGACGCAAACCTTTGGAGAAGCGGAAGGCCGCTGCGCTTCGCGGTGGCACGTCCGCGGAGGAGGATCAGGAGGACGAGGACGACGAGGAAGAGGTAGAGGCAGGAGCAGCAGCCCCAGCAGCCGGCAGCAGCGCAGGCGCCGAGCGGCAGCCGCCGCACGCAGAGGAGCCAGCACCCACAGCCGCCGCGGCCGTGGCCAGGCCGCGGAGGTGGGTTGATGAATACTGCCTGGCCGCGATGGCTACAGCACCTCATCGCCGATGTGCATCCGGCGTCAGCACCTGTCCACGTCCTCGGGGCACACGGCGATCGACAGCATCCTCCAACGCCGGCGAGGTGATCCCCTCGGGCCGAGCCGACCGCAGGTGGCTCCAGCGGCCGCCCGTCACGCGGCGCGCAAGGCCGCAGGCAGCGGCCACGCAAGTGGTGATGACTTCCCAGACGAGCAGCGCCAGCAGCCCGAAGCCCAACTCGCCGCCCCGGCTCGGGGCACGCCGGGCAAGGATCAGGGCCGATGTCCCCGGCGAGACAGGGCCGGCGCGGGCGAGCACCGAGCGCCTCGCTCCGGCGAGGCTGGGGCAGGCGCCGGCCTCGGCGCCTCCAGGACTGCCGAGGCAGCCGGCGGCGGGCGGGCGCCGCCCCACAGGCGACCCAGCCAGGCAGCGCAGACGTGGAAGGCGACCAGCGCCACGCCACGGGCAACGGGGCGCATGCGCGGTCCTCCCGCGCAGGCCACCTGAGGCCTCCACAGAAAAGGCTTGAGCCGTGGCGGTTGCGGATGTCGCAAGCTCGCAACCGCACGGCCCTCCATCGTTCTACGATTACAGCTCAAGAACAAACCATCAGCACCAGCAGCAGCATCCTTCCCCTCTCCTCCCGCTCCCTCCTCCTCCTCCTGCTCCTCCTCCTGCTCCTCCTCCTCCTCCTCCTCCTCCTCTTCCTTCCTCGTGCCCACCCCCCGCTTCCTCAAGAGTTCGCACAGCGCTTGGCGGATATCTGGAGCGCCTAAGACAGAAGCCCTGACCCAGCTAAACTCTGACTAGTGCTGCCTGTGCGTCTGGACAGGGAAACGACGGGACCTTGAGTGGATTCGAAGATAAGGCGTCTAGGAGTGACTACTCGGAGCGCTCCCACAATTGCAAGATCTCCGAGGCCTGGATAACTCGTCGGCGTGAGATTAAGGGTGCTTAGACTCATGACGCGCTGACTTTGTGAGCCAGACTCCGAGTATTGTCGGCGTCCTCGGCGTTTCTAAGTCCCCAGAAACACTATGAGAACACTTGCTACGAGGAGCTGAGGCGTACCACAGATCACGCAGATGTCCTCTAATGTCACCGCGTCCGCTGTGTTGCTTGAACCGCTCGGAGAGACGCTCGGCTCTTCAGAATCTCACAAGTGACAGTGACAAAGAGGACGGCAATCGCAAGGTGCTCGCGTGCGACCTCGGTGGCCAGAGCGATGCTGTAAAGGCACGTTGCTCGCACGCATCGGCGCGTTATAACGATCACGTCTCTTTCCAGGCGCTTGGAGGGGCCGACACTGTCAAAATGCAACTGGGCCGAGCCTGTGCGCCAGCTGCCAAACAGGTCCATACCCGTCGTCGTCCGATTTCGTGTGACAACCTTCCCCTCTCCTCCTCCACATCCTCTTCTAGGGGCTCCCCTCGCTACGGGCGCACCCTCACCACAGGAGCCTTGATCGTCGATGCCGGCGCCCAGGGGCGACTTCTTCAGAGCCCTCGCAGCGCAGACAGGCCCTCCACTCGTCGTTGTCGTTGTCGTCGTCTTCGTCGTCGTTGTCGTCGAATTCGAACATAGAGTGTGTTGGGCGTTCGGGGACAATGTGAAGCCTCCAGAGGAGAAGGTGGGGGCTCTGGGTTTGAGTTCAGCCTCTGAGGTCGACGACTCCGTCGTTTCCGCGCTTTCGTGCTTGTCCTCGTTCTCCCCCTGTAGACATACATCCAGGGCGCATTAGAAAGGGACCATTCGGTGAACATACCGTCCTGACTTCTTTCGGAGGTGTCGCACATTCACGAAAAGCCTGCAGCAACCAGCTGGGCCAAAATCTGTTGTTATGGCTGCAATCTCGTGCTCTCCCTCCTCCTCATCCCCCTCTACCTCCTCGTCCTCCAACCGCGCCATGTCCTCTATGTGTCGATATTATGTTGTGATTCCTCATCATCCTCATCGCCGCCCAATTCCTCTACCTACTCATGCCGTACCCTCCTCCTGCTACTCCTCATGCTCATCCGCCTCGCCCCTACTGCTTCCTCGGCATTTTCCCTCCTCCTGCCTCCCTCCTATTTGTCCTCATCATATTGTCTTCTGCCTCTTTCGAAATTCCCGCTCTCTCTCTCTCTCTCTCTCTTTCTATCTCTTTCTCCAGACTTCTCCCCGGGGCCCCAAGCCCCCGGCCTCCGCTCTCGTGTTCCTTTTCATGATCCCCCTCCTCCTCCTCCTCCTCGTGTTCGCCTTCCTCGTTCTCGTTTCCCTTTTCATCGTCCTTCCACCTTACTTCATACGTTCTTACCTGTTTGGCTACTCCCACACATACGAATCAACTTATCCGACAAGATCATCCTTGTCATCATCTTCATTCCCTTCCAATGCACTCGTCCCGCTACTCCCAAATACGTACTGCAGGTCCGTGCCGTGTCGACCCTGGCGTTGGTTCCTGACACCGCGCTGGATCGTTCAACCTTGAACGATCGGCCGCTGCCGCAACGTCCGATCGTTCAACATCGATCGATTCTGGGTCGCCGGCGGCATTCAACCTTGAACGCCCGCGCTGGGGTCGCCGCCGGTCGACACGACACGAACCTACCGTACGTAGCAACCGTCGTCGTCTTCATCGTCGTCGTCGCGTTCTGCCTGCCTCCTCTCCTCTCTCCTTCCTCTCCTGGTAGCAGAGGGAAGGGTAGCAGCAGAGCAGGGAGCGTTCGGACGACGAGGATACACATGATGTTTCGGAGTTCCGCGGGAATTAGTTGGATCGGCGCTGGGCCCCCCAGGGTGTGCGCTGGAGGTGCCGCCAGGGATGGGGGCGGCCCAGCACCCATCCAAGAAATGTGCGCGGAGCTCCGAAGGTTTCTGCGTATGCCGCTCGTTGCTCGCGTGACCAGAGCAGGCGTACAATCCAATCGAATCGTAAAGATGTTGTTGTTGCCGAAGGTGACCGTGCATCCTTGCCCGCCGTCCCATATCATGTAGCCATTTGCCGGGTCTTTTAAGTTTGGTTTCGACTCGGGCGTCCAGGGGCCGTGCATCCTCACCGAACATCCCCATGATCCAATCGCACTGTATTCTGGGGAGGAAAAAACACACAGGTACAATTCATCGTCGACTCCCCGGAAAAGATGGGAAGTGGGGGGAAGACGAAAATACAGAAAATATGGGAAACTATGGGGGATCTTGTTATTCGTGTTTATTTCTTTGCGTGTCCCAGGGCCCCTTCATGTACCCTGGGGAGGAGGGCCTTACGGCCCGCGTCGGGCCCAGGTTTTGGCGCACGTGGCGGCTGGAGCCGTGGCCGCCGCGGCACCTCACTGGGGGTACGTCGTCCTGGAGGTACGTTTTGGGTTTCCCCAGCGCAGCGTGCAACAGCGGAGCCCGAACAGTTGAGATGCGAGGTCCCCCCCCCCAAGCCTTCATGCCAGAAGGAATTGCGTGCGGAGCGTTGGGTTTGGATTCCAAGCTGTCTCTGGCCCTGCGCTGTTCTGTCGCCTGCCCAACTCTCAGGCCACAGGGTGGCGAGCCTCATGCGAAGTGGCATTCCAGCATGCCGTGCGAGGTTTTCCCTCACGGATCAGTCGTCCATGGCGAGTGGCCCTTCGTCGTGCCTCGTGGCCTCGTGGCTCGCGTGCCCCTCTTGAAGCCTCTGGCCGTTGCCGCTGCCTCCCCTCGCGGGCTCTTCGGCCCTGGACTCAGCAACCAGTCCATGGGTTTCGGCCCAGCGCGCCTCGCGGCCCCATCGTGTTTTGTCAGTGGCCAGGGGCCCTTCGCCACGCTTCGGGTCCTCCTCGTGGCCCCCTTCGTGGCGAAGTGAAGATGCGGAACTAAGGACCGCTTTGAAACAAAGACCAATCAGGGCTCAAGGACCCCAAATCCAGTAAACCGGCCGAGGCTGGCCTCGGAAATTGCCTTCGTTCCTTATGCGGCGTTCCGCCCGGTAGCACGGCGACTGCAGCCCGCCGCCCGTCGTCGCGCGTGGCCGATCCCAGTGCCCCGTGGCCTTCCTTCACCAGCACTTGCGCAAGCTTTGAGCAAGGCTTCGCCGATCATCCAGATACCTCGGCTCGTCGCCTTGGTCTGGCGCTGCTTCGGCAGATCCCACTGAGGCCCAGGCCTGTTGGCCCATCAGCGTTCCCGCACGATTCAGCTAAAAAGCTCGCCCAGGCTGGTAGAGCCGTTCCTTAGTCTTCCGTTGGGCTGTCAAATGCACTTGATTAGTTTGGTGATCCCTGCCGCCGGGAGTACTCACACTCATCGTACATCGTATATTCCCTCCCACCCTTCCTGCTTCTGCATGTGTAGCATTTCCTTATGTGTCCTTGTCCCAACCTTGTTCAAAGTCTGCATCGCTGTGCCCCTCGTCTCATCATCTTCGTCCCGCGTTCCTCTTGCCCCCTCCCGTCCTCCACCCCCCCTCTTGAGTCTCCGCCTCATCCTCGTCATCTACCCTCCTCGTTCAACCCCTCCTCCTCCCTCCTCGTTACCCCCCTCCATCCCCCTGTCCTTGTCTCCCTCGCCCTGTGCCGCAGAGTGGCGGAAGGTGCGCACAATGGCGGAGGAGAGACGCGTTCCTTCCCCCCGCTGCCGTCCGCTCCGCTCCGCAGGCGAGCCATCGTCAGTGGTGGGTGGGTGGGGTGGGATGGGGTGGGGTGGGGGGGGGCGCGACACGACGGAGGAGAGGCGCGTCCTTTCCCTCCGACCGTCCACCCTTCCTCTCGCTCATCTCCCTCACTCTCTCTCAATCTCTCTATCTCTATCGCTCTATACATACATATATACTACAACCACGCGCGCGCGTCGCGCGCGCTCAGGTTCCAGCGAGCCCCAGTTGTAAACTAAAGTGTTCGGCATCGGAGGACATTGATTGTCACAAGGATCGTGCACCTCAGGGGGCTCCACCTGCGGCCCATCAGACAGGCTTGGGTCCCCAAGCCCATGCGGGCACACCCTTCACAGGCATCGCATCCCACAGGGAGACCCACGTAATTCCATCCCCAGAAACGAGGTTCGCACAGTGGCACGCCCCTCACGAGGACCGCGCACCGCAACTAAATGCATCTGCGGCACCAGAGGGGAGCTTCATAACATCGGCCCACTCACTTCGGCGCACCTCTCATTCGGATCGTGGCCCGCAAGGACATCCACGGACGGTCCCAAAGACAAGGTCCGCATCCCGACGTCCCGCCTAGTTCGGCACACCTCGCACACGGATCGTGATCGTGGCCCACAGGGATCTCCACCCACGGCCCCCGAAACAAGGTTCGCACTGCGCCCCCCCCGGCCATGGCGGTACACCCCGTCACATGGATCATGCCCACAATGAGCACCACCGAATTAAAGGCCCGGAAGGTTCGAACAACGCCCCCCCCCCCGCCCATGTCGGCACACCTGTCACGCGAATCATGCTCCAGAACGGGCATCTTTGCATGGCGCCCCTGCGCCCATTTCGGAACATGCTTGGCACAGGGCGTGCCCGGAGGAGGTCCACCTGCGGCCTCAATGGGCGTGTTCGCGCGACCCTTCACGCGGATCGTGCCCCACAAGGAGGTCAGCGCACCCGTGCACGCGTGCCCCGCGGCAGCCATCTTTCCGCATTGCCCCAGCCTCTTTGGCTGTCTTAAAGCGTTCCTGGCCCGTCGGACGCTGTCGGAAGTCGTTTTTGAAGCCTGTCTTCGCCGTCTTCGAGCCCGCTTGGAGCGTTGCGTGGCTGTCTCGGAGGCAATCTCAGGCGTGTTTAGTCCTCTTGGGCCGTCTTGGGGCCCTCCTGGGACTGTCTTTGGGGCTTCTTGGGCCGTCACGGGGCTATCGTGGAGGCCGTTTGTGTGCTCTGGGAGCGATCTTGGGAGTCTTTTGGGCCATCTGGACCGTCAGCAGACCGAGAACAAAAAATGCATAAATCTTCAAAAACCAACGGGCAATCGATGAATTTTGCTTCTTCGGGATTTCCCAACGGATGTCCTGGAGGTGTCTTGGCCGCCTCGGAGGCGATTTGGAATCATCTTGACCCCATATTGGGCCGTGTAGGTTGCATCTTGGGGCCATCGTGAGCTCTCTTGAGGCCATCTTAGCCTTCTTGCAAGCTTTTCTGAAACCATCATGGGCCATCTTGGCCGTGTTGGAAGCCATCGAGGCCGTTTTGGACCTGGAACAGGGGGTCCTGGAGCCCCGGTCCCGCCATAGAGAACTGAGGCCGGCCCCCCCGGGAACCGGGAATTCCGGTGTTATGTATATATATATATATATATATATATATATGTGTGTGTGTGTGTGTGTATACATAAAAATAAACATTTACATATACAAGACTGCAGTGGCGCTTCGCGCCATGCACCTTGGTCCTTGCAGATTGGTATGCACTCGGAAATGGCATGAAGGTCAAGCGGACAATTTAGCGACAACTCCTTGCTGCCTTTTCTGGCATTGCCATTATAATAATGTTGTTCGTTATCCTTCCTCCATGCTAGCTGTTCCTCATTCTCGCCATACCCTGGGCATTATCCTCATCTTCCTCAGCTCTTTTTGCGGGGTTCCTCCTTGGAAAGCCTCTGGGGGCCTCACCAAAGTTCTCAAGCTTTCTGAAAGCTTCCTGGAGGCCTCCTGGGCGTGTTCTGGGGGCCTCTGGGGCTTCCTAAGGCCAACCTGCCTCTAACCGCGGTCTCTCTGAACGCCCCGGTCCCGATTTGGAATGCTTCGGAGGGTGTCCTGGGGCCATCTTGGGCCGCCATGCAGCTCTTTTAAGGCAATGTTGGACCCCAGTTGAGCCGTTTTGGGGTTCTCTTGGACTGCCTGGAAACCCTTTCGGATGGTTGTGGGGCGATTTTGGGGCCTCTCAGGCGACTTCGGACGCCCAGAAGACTGCTGTCTTGGAGCGTCGGGAAGCCGAAAAGTGGAGAACCCCACATTCACCAAAATCCTATATGAAATAAAGTATGTGTCCCTCTTGGGGCCTTCTTGAGGGTGCTCTTGAAGGCCTCATGGTACGTTTTGGAACGATCTTTCGGGGTCTGACAGCTTCTTGGAGCGCTCTTGTGCTTTCTTGCGGTTCTCTGGGACGTTTTCGATAACCCCCCGGATCGCCCGAGGTGTGCTGCGAAGGCGTGGCGAAACGCCCTGCGAGGCCATGGGGGCCGTTTCGAGGCTCGTCCGAAGGGCCCCAAAGCCCCACATCCCGGGAGTCAGTTTTTTTTTTTTTTTTTTTTTTTTTTCCCCCCCCCCCCCCCCCCCCCCCCCCCCCCCCCCCCCCCCCCCCCCCGAACCCTCCTGCGTTGGGTGCTCGTTTTGAATAGAGCACTGCGGTCGCGTCTTCCCTTCTCCTCCTTCCCGTCCCTTTCCTCTCCTCCCTTCTCCTCCTCCTCCTCTTTTTTCTTGCATCCCCTCTCCTCTCTTCGCTCCTCCTCTTCTCTCTTGCTTCCCTCACCTCTCAACTTCGGTCCTCCTCTTCTCTCTTGCCTTTTACGTCGCCTGCCCCTCGCCATCCCTGGGGAGCTGCGATCTGTGAAACTGGCGCCACTTTCGAGGGCTGCTGCGGGGTTCAGCGGAGTGACGTCCTACGGGGACTCAGATTTGACCTCGCCATTCCTGGGGGGCTGCGATCTGTGAAACTGGCGCCACGTTCGAGGCCTGCTGGGGGGACCAGCGGAGTGACGTTTTACGGGGACTCAGATTAGACATCGCCATCCCTGAAGGGCCGCGATCTGTGAAACTGTCGCCACTTTCGAGGCCTGCTGGGGGGCCCAGCACAGTGACGTCCTACGGGGACTCAGATTAGACCTCGCCATCCCTGGGGGGCTGCGATCTGTGAAGCTGTCGCCACTTTCGAGGTCTGCTGGGGGGGCCAGCGGAGCGCCGTCTTACGGGGACTCATACTAGACCTCGCCATCCCTGGGGGGCTGCGATCTGTGAAACCGTCGCCACTTTCGAGGGCTGCTGGGAGGCCCAGCACAGTGACGTCTTACGGGGACTCAGATTAGACCTCGCCATCGCTGGGGGGCTGCGATCCGTGAAACTGTCGCCACTTTCGAGGGCTGCTGGGGGGTTCAGCGGAGTGACGTCCTACGGGGACTCAGATTAGACCTCGCCATTCCTGGGGGGCTGCGATCTGCGAAGCTTTCGCCACTTTCGAGGTCTGCTGGGGGGCCCAGCGGAGTGACGTCTTACGGGAACTCAGATTAAACCTCGCCACCCCTGGGGGGCTGCGATCTGTGAAACTGTGGCCACTTTCGACGGCTGCTGGGGGGCCCAGCACAGTGACGTCCTGCGGGGACTCAGATTAGACCTTGCCATTCCTGGGGGGCTGCGATCTGCGAAACTGGCGCCACTTTCGAAGTCTGCTGGGGGGCCCAGCGGAGCGACGTCTTACGGGGACTCAGATTAGACCTCGCCATCCCTGGGGGGCTGCGATCTGCGAAACTGTCGCCACTTTCGCGGCCTGCTGGGGGGCCCAGCACAGTGACGTCTTACGCTGACTCAAATTAGACCTCGCCATCCCTGGGGGGCTGCGATCTGTGAAACCGTCGCCACTTTCGAACGCTGCTGGGGGGCCCAGCACAGTGGGTACCCACGGCGGACTCAAATGGGACCTCGCCATCCCTGGGGGGCTGCGATCTGCGAAACTGTCACCACTTTCGGGGCCTGCTGGGGGGGCCCAGCACAGTCTGCACCCGCGGCGGATTCAAATGTGACCTCGCCATCCCTGGGGGGCTGCTATCACTTTCGAGGCCTGCTGGGGGGCCCAGCACAGTCTGCACCCGCGGCGGACTCAAATGAGACCTCGCCATCCCTGGGGGGCTGCGTTCTGCGAAACTGTCGCCACTTTCGATGCCTGCTGGGGGGCCCAGCACAGTCTGCACCCGCGGCGGACTCAAATGTGACCTCGCCAGCCCTGGGGGGCTGCGATCTGCGAAACTGCCACCACTTTCGAGGCCTGCTGGGGGGCCCAGCACGGTCTGCACCCGCGGCGGATTCAAATGAGACCTCGCCATCCCTGGGGGGCTGCGATCTGCGAAACTGTCGCCACTTTCGAGGGCTGCTGGGGGGCCCAGCACAGTGGGTACCCACACCGGACTCAAATGGGACCTCGCCACCCCAGCACAGTCTGCACCCGCGGCGGACTCAAATGGGACCTCGCCATCCCTGGGGGGCTGCGATCTGTGAAACTGTCGCCACTTTCGAAGCCTGCTGGGGGGCCCAGCACAGTGCTGACCTCGCCACACAGGCGTTGCAACTTGTCGCCACTTTCGATGCTGGGGGGCCCAGCACAGTGCACTCAAATGGGACCTCGCCATCCCTGGGGGGCTGCGATCTGCGAAACTGTCGCCACTTTCGAGGGCTGCTGGGGGGCCCAGCACAGTGGGTACCCACGGCGGACTCAAATGTGACCTCGCCAGCCCTGGAGGGCTGCGATCTGCGAAACTGTCACCACTTTCGAGGCCTGCTGGGGGGCCCAGCACGGTCTGCACCCGCGGCGGATTCAAATGGGACCTCGCCATCCCTGGGGGGCTGCGATCTGTGAAACTGTTGCCACTTTCGAAGCCTTCTGGGGGGCCCAGCACAGTGGGTACCCACGGCGGACTCAAATGGGACCTCGCCCTCCCTGGGGGGGCTGCGATCTGCAAACTGTCGCCGCGTTCGAGGCCTGCTGGGGGGCCCAGCACAGTGGGTACCCACGGCGGACTCAAATGGGACCTCGCCATCCCTGGGGGGGCTGCGATCTGTGAAACTGTCGCCACTTTCGCGGCCTGCTGGGGGGCCCAGCACAGTCTGCACCCACGGCGGATTCAAATGAGACCTCGCCATCCCTGGGGGGCTGCGATCTGTGAAACTGTCGCCACTTTCGCGGCCTGCTGGGGGGCCCAGCACAGTGATGCCACACGCAAATTCAAATTAGACCTCGCCATCCCTGGGGGGGTGCGATCTGTGAAACTGTCGCCACTTTCGAAGCTTGCTGGCTGGGCCCAACACAGTGAGCCCCCCCAAGTAGCTTACACATCAAGTTGATTGTCCGTACAAGTTTCGGCCAACTCCTCGTTTCCATTGATGCAAATGGGTTGGGTACGTCACATGGTATTTTTTAATGGGGGGGGGGGAGAGGAGGGGGGGGGCAGGTTTCCCCCCCGCCCGGGCTTGAAACAAATATAAGAAGAGGATTGTATATATATATATATGGGTCCATACATATATATATAATTATATATACATATATATATATATATATATACATACATACATTACATTTGTATATATATATACAGTGGTAGAGACGCATCACTAGGCGCATACTCGCCTGGTAAGTAATCCAAGGGTTCGCGCGCAAAGCGCAACGAAACTCCTCGCTGCCCCTGGCCCTGGAGCGAAAAGAGTGAACAACAAGACATGGCATTGATATTTTCCTACGGAGACGCATCAGCCTGGCGCCCACTTATCTCGTCGATTGCCCACCGGCGCGCGCGCAAGGCAAGCAAGCAAGCAAGCAAGCAAGCAAGCAAGCAAGCAAGCAAATCCTGAGTACGAAGCGCACATGGGCACATAGCCACTATCGCGCGGCATGGCAATACTTGCTGACTGCGACCCGCCACGCCGCGGCAGAAGACACGGTTTCCTGCCGAAGCGCTGGAAGGGCCTCCACACCCCCAGCTGCTTCGCAGGCGCGCCGGTAAACTTCCTGGGGCCACGTTGCTCGCGGTCGCCCCCTCTTTCTCTGAGCGGGACGGGGGGGGGGGGGAGGGCTGGGGCGCGGCGCAACGCGCAGCGTCGCCACCTGGCTTTCTGGCGATATGACCAAGCAAAAGAAGCTGTCTACAGAGGAGCACGCTGCTAAGCGGGCGGGCGCCGGCCCGTCGAAGCACGGCGTCGTTCGAGACTCTGCTGATGCATGGACGGGGAATGCGCAACAACTTGCGCAGACATCGCCCCTGGAACGCGCCCAAACGACACAGCTCGTGCTTATTAAGATACGAAGTATGCGGACAGTACAACAGCTTACTTAAGACGCAAGAGTCAAACGTCTGAATATCTTATGTGGCTTGAGTGGAATGGCTCCACGCCCTGGCTACTCTGTCAAATTCTGCCCCTGCAGCTCCTAGACGGCGCGACAGCTCTGAACCTAGTTTGCCGTCTTCGCTAATTAAACTACCTCACTTCACAATGCTTCTTTTCCGTGGGATCGGGGCGCCGTCCGGCAGGAGAATGCGCGCGTCGGCCCCTGCAGCCAAAGCTTCTAAACTTGCGCCGATTAAGCTGTAAACCGTACTGCTGCCCCAAACGTTGCGCGGCATGCATGTGCGCCTCGGCTGATGCGCCAATGGGTGGCTAGCAAAAGTGCGTCGTCTGCGGGTGCAAGTTCATTCGCATGCATGCTCTTATTCAGATACGGATCGGCCTCTCTTTTTGCATCGCGCGACAAAGTGGCCATCAATATTGCGAACAAGAATGGAAAGAGCGGACGTCCCTGACCGACGCCGAATGCTCGCGGATGCTCTACCGATGTTTTTTCCGGCGTCGCGGACAGAAAAGGCACGACCTGCGCATGCGGCACGCGCAACTGGTATGAAGTGGCTGGGGGCACCGAACCGCTCCAATGAAAGACGCGACGCATCGGGCGAAACGCTGTCACATGCCTTCGCCCAGTCCAAAGCCAGCAAGACTAGGCGCCCGCTTTTCGCTGCGCATGTGCGTTCAAGCAAGCGCCGAACGAGGGGGGTCGCTTCCGCTGCCCCGCGCTTGCGCTTGAAGCCGAACTGGGTGCTCCAAACTCTCTGCTCAGCACCGGCTGCTTCCAGACGGCTCAGAAGAATTGTAGAGAACATCTTATATCCAATCGACAACAAACTTACTGGGCGATAGTGTTCACAGTTTGCAACGTCGCCCTTTTTGAAGATAGCCGCGACGAGCGCCTTGCGCCAGGCGTCAGGGACAACGCGTTCGCCCCGGCACTTGTTGCGCAGCGACACGGCCCACCTGCAGGCAGGGGCCCCTGGAGTGCAAATCGGTTTCCAAAACTCGCCTGGAACTCCGTCTGCGCCGGCGGCCTTTCCCCTCTTCAGTTCGACAGCCGCTGCCAACGCCTCGTCCTCGGAGATGGGATCACACGACACAGGTAAAGTAGGGCCCAAGCTGCCTGTGCAATCGGCGGCCCAAGTCGGCCGGACAGCCCATTGGACTTGGGCGAAATACTGTGCCATGGCGTCGGCGCGCTGGTCCGAGTCCACGATCGCTCCGCTGGCGAGCCGGCCTTGCTTCGAGGCTGCGTCTTTCCGAAGCTGCCGGATCGGCGCCCACTCCCCCGTGGCGAGGCTGGTCTCCAACCGCTGCGACCTATCTGACTTCACAGATGCCTGGACCTGCCTGGCGAGCTCGCACTCCTCTTCATGCGACCTTTGCTCACGAGCGGCGTTGCGCTTCTCGATGAGCGCATGAGTGCCCGACGAGATACAAGGCCTCCTGGGCAGCAGCTTCGCGTCAGGGATCACGCGGTCCGCGGCGAAACAGAATGCCTGCGTCATCCGTTCGTTCAAAGACTGGGCGGACTCGACCGCGGCATCGTCGCTCTCCGAGCCCATCTGCTCGCAAAAGGCTTCGGCAAATGATTTCGCAGTGCCCGGGTCCCGCAGAACAGAAAATATATTTCCGTTTCTTGTCAGCCCTCGGCTTTGTCCGGGGGATGTCGATCAGGGCGCGGGCCTGCACAAGGAATTGGTGCGATGCCAACGCTGCGGCGCGGTCGCTCCAAACACGTTGCACCGAACCTTTCCACTCTGAGCTGATGAAAAATAAATCTAGTTGGCCGAAATGTTGCTCTGCGGGGCGGGTCTGCCGGAGATGAGCCGATGTCATAATAAATGATCAGTCTCTCCGCCGGCTCGTCGAAGAGCGTGTTTGCAACAGTCAGGCCCCGAGAAGAAATAGCTCGACCAGGAAAGAACCGTTCGAAGATGGGTTGTGCTGCGCACGAGGGTTGCCGAATATGCGTGCGCCCAAAACTTCTTCCTCCCCAGGGCGCTGTACGTGAAGCCTCGCGCTGAAATCGCCACATACCAAAACAGGCCCATGAGAAGATAACGACCCAAGACATGTGTTCAGCTGTTGCAAGAACGCCTGCCTCTCCGTTGGCGGTTTCCCGCCATGAGGGGCGCAAGCGCTGCGCAAAACAATCTTGCCACCAACAACTCTCAACTTCAGAGAAGCCATTCTCGAAGAGGCCTGCCGGAAACCGATGACGCTTCGGCGCAATCTGGGTGATATCAGAAATCCCACGCCTGCCGTCTCGTTAACGTCGTCGGCGGACGCCCCCGAGAAGGTCAGAAGGAAACCCTCCTCGGTGACCGTGTACTCCGATTTCGATGTGTGTGTGTCTCCTGGAGGCAAAGTAAGTCTATCCCGCATGATGTCGTATGCACCTGGAGCTCGACAAGATCGGCCTCAGTAGAGCCCTCCACGTTCCACGTCCCAAGTTGCAGAGAGACGCCGGCAACTGAGAGCCGCCCTCCTCGGAAAAAAAATCTGCCTCGATGTTGACGTTCACTTTCGGCCTGGGCGCGTCCGCAATACCTTCGCCAGCGGGCGGTGCGCCAGAGCCCATGCAGCGTTGAATCAAACGATGTGGGTTTATACATGCAGTAGCGCCGACTGCGGGTGAAACTGTGGGTGAAACTATGCTCATGTGCGGTCTCCTATTGGGGTGGTTTCCCCTTGTAGCCACCTTTCGCCTGCCCCTTCATGCCCGCCATCGCGCGGGAGACGATGTCCGTGCTCCTCTTGGCCAGGTCTTTGATCTTCGGATGCTCGTGGAGCGCAGCCCACGTGGCCCACTCCCCCTGCCACTCGTAGTGCACCTTGTCAGTCAGGACGTTCGCCGTCAGCGCGTGCTCTCCGCCCACCGTGACTACGTAACCCCTGGACGGCGTCTTGAGGGTGTCGAGACCGTCTGGGGCCGCCGGGATTGCTTTCTGAGGGCTCCCCGGAGCGATTTTAGGCCTACCAATGGCGCGCCCGGGCCCCCGGACCCGGCCCCCCGCTATACGTATATAAGCACACGTATCTCTACCTCTAGATTTATGTCTCTCTCTCTCTCACACTGTATCTATATGTCCATCTCTCCACCCAATAGTTACCCTTCTCTCTTCCTCACTCCCTCTATCCCTCTCCATATCATACCTACTCTCTCCTTATCCCTCTCCTCCTCCTCCTCCTCCTCTTCCCCTCCGCCTCCTCCTCCTCCTCCTCAGCCTCTTCCTCCTCCTCAGCCCATAATCACCCCGCCCCGAGCTGCGCCTGTGCAACGCGTTCAAGGAGCAACCAGGCTTCTCCGACGGCCCCTTGTCGGCGGGGGAAGGGGTCGGTCGGCGAGGACGGGGAGGGATGAGGGAGGAGAGGGGACTTGATAGATGGATGGAGGAGGGATGAGGACACGGGGATACTGGATGAGGGAAGAAGGGAGGTAGGCAAGAGGACGAGCGAGGACAACGAATGCAGAGGCAATTACTTTGAGGGATGAGGGAGGGAGGGCGGAGGCGGGATGGATTGGTCGAGGGGAAAGGATGCAGAAGAGAGGTTACTTTATGGATGTAGGAGGGGTGGAGGACGGATGCAGCGATGGTTGAGGAGTGCGCAGACAGAGATGAGGGATGAGTAAGCGATAGGAGGTAGCAGACATGAGCGGTGTGGGGGGAATAGAAGAGGGAGCGAGAAGAAATAAGTGTGACGGAAAGTGGATATAAGAGGAAGGACGCGGTGGGCCGAGACGAGAGAAATGAGTGGAGGGATACGAGATACGTACGGATAGGATGAAGCATTGAGAATGCAGCAGGGAGGGATGGCACCGACGGAATGAAGTGTTGTAGGGGAAAGATAGCGAGAGGATGGAGGCTTCCCGCTTCTGCTTCTTATTCCTCCTCATGCTCCTCACCATCATTACATTGATGTTTCGCCTCCAGCTTCAATCCCCCTTCCCCACCTCCCCCATGTTCCTCCACCCTTCTCTTTCTGCCGCTCCCCCTTTTTCCTTTTCACGCAAGCCTCGAGTCGGGGATCGACGGCAGAATTGATGTACCTCAGAATTAAGTTGTCTCGTCGAATCTATGGAACGTGAGTAGAACATGTATAGATCTACGCGCATTCCGCGTATTTGTGTTGATGATTCGACGTGCAAATCAGATTTGGTCTAAATCAAGGGTGCCTCAGAGCATCGGTGGGTCCCGAACCCTGGGGCAAGATCTTCATCCTTGCCCAAGGGCCATGCTACTGCTATGTACGGCAATGCTGGGGCAGTCCTACGCCTTGCAAGCGGAGAACTGATATCGCACCCTGTGCAAAACTGAAGGCTGGACTGCCGGAAGACTTTGAACAGAGCGGGCAAGGTAGTGACAATTCACGGCGCATCGCGCTCCCAAAGAGTCGGGATGCACCGACTAGGCGCCTGAGTCAAGCACCCGCCTGCGAAAAGCAACGTCCTCCTCGGCAGCATCCCGTGTATGGGGTTGAAGTACAAGAGTACAGAACCCCTGATCCGTTGGTAGAGAGATGGAGGGATAGATGGATATCTTTCCCCCCCAGGCGATCAAGGTACGATCGCTCCAACTCAGTACCTGAGCCCAAACGGCCAGGTGCGGGAGAGGTAAGGATAAGGAGTATATATGAGGGTATTACACGGGTTCCTTCCACACCCCCCGTCCCGAATCCCGCCCGTGAAGGCAGGACTCGGGAACAGAGGATAGGAATCCGTAACCTCTGAACTCCTTTAGTCCTTAAGTCAGAAAGGCAGCTGAGGCTTAAAAACAGCGAAGCCACAGCTGCAAAGTGAGGTGAGAAGAGATACCCTAAGTCTCTCTTTCATCCCCAGGCGCACTTTGGCGCCCCCTCGGTGCGCCCCCCAAAACGCTTCGGCACTCGAGGGAGGGGAAGAATGAGACAAGGGTAGGCGGAGAAAGTAGATCTGAGCATCAAGGCAACATGCAATCTGCCTCGCAAGATTTGCGAGGCAGGTGTTGCCACCAGCAAGCAGATTATTCTCGACGCAATATTGTTCAAATTGGTAAAATATGCATGCTAAGATCGCGTTGACGAACACAATCTTGAAATGAAACACAAGTCTGCCTAAAAACACGTGTATACTAAGATCGCGTTGACGAACGCGATCCTGAAAAGAAACGCAAATCTGTGTAAAGCAAGTGTCTGGCCAGACAAAATGTCGTGTTGATGAACACGAAAAGAGATGTATAAAAATCTGTTTGGCGACTCCCGTTGGCGTTGCTCCTTAGGAGGCTGCCTCGGTGATCGCAAAGATATCTATATGTGTGTATGGCCACTTGTGTGAATGATTGAAGTGGCCTAAAGAATATATTAGCCACCGCTCAAGGCGAACTTTGATGAAAGGAAGTTCTGCTCTTGAGCAGTGGGCCTTGCGGCCGACTCACTACGCGTCGCCGTCCTTGTAGAACCTGCGGTCCCACACCCTCTGGCCGTTGTACGTCGCGTAGCTTGTCGTAAACGTTTCCCAAGTTGTCCTCGGGATCCAGTTGCGGAACCAATCGTTGTACGCGATATCCTGGATGTACACATACTCGTCGTTGTTGATCGCAATGTAGATCCAACATTTGATGTAGTAACTCCAGCATCGAAGACCCCAATCGCTGTCTTCGAGATTGTGGCGCCAGTAAGCAGCGTAATCAGATGTACGTGCTCTCTTGGCGCGCGGCATCGCGGGCGTGTAGTCCTCCGCGACTGAGGCGCTGGATGCAGCGGCGTCGCCAGGAGCAGGGCGCGGCGGCGGGCGCGGCGGCGGCCGCGGCTCCATGGCGTCATCGGACTGTTGGGAGTGTGTATCTGGATCGGTTCTCATCCCTGTACTACCCCCCCTCTGGTCGGTGTGTGACGGATCGAGGGAGCCTATCAGTTCGTTGGCAATCGCGGCAAGCTTGCGCTGGGTGAACTGTTCACGGGTTCCGTCCCTTCGAGGGAGAGAAACCGTAATCAGTCCGCGCGCCTGCCGCGTCTGCCTGTCAATGCGTCCCTCGTTCAGCCACCACTTTCTCCGACCAGCCTGTCCTGTCCTAATACTGACGTCAAGGATGTCCCACGCGTCGCGCATGTCCTCGACGGTCCAGGGCTTCTTGCCGACATTCACGCGGGCGCCTGTCATCTGATGATGGAACTTGAGGTCGTTGAGAAAGCGTTGTATGAGATTGGCGAATGGGTAGTCCAGAGGTCGGTCGTCCTCGGATTCGCCCATTAATCTGCATTCGTGTGCAGGCGGGCTACCGGCTTCGACCCACTTCTGATACCTCTTTTTGGACGTATTGGCCAATCTCCGCAACTGATCTTTCTCTGCGCCTATGTGCGATCGCGCACCCGTCATAATGACGCGTGCGCCATCCTTCATGTATCTCGCGACCTGGTCCTCGGACAACGTCGTCTTGATCCAGTTCGTCAACTTCTGGAGGTACGCGAGGTCACTCTGCGTGGCGGTGCTCTTACCTGCGGCGCCTACGGCCACAGTGTATTGCCAACATATATCACAGAGTGTGCCGTCACCTGTGACGATCCCGAGGGGCAGATCTCGACCGCAATTGTTACAGAGCGGTATGGGATGCAAGATCGTCTCGGGGGCCCCAGCCGAAGTCAGGTGATCGCGGGATCCCCAGCGGGTGTCCTGACCGCGAGCGAGGCTCTGACCGATCTGATTGATCGCCTCACGATTGATCTCGGTGTTTGGTCTGGAAGCGATCGATCTGCTTAAACCCTCGATCTCGATCCGAGACAACCTTTCCCCTGGCAGCCCTTTGTACTCTATCTTGACGTTGTCGGTATCCTCAGTACCGCCATGGCATACGTTCTCCTCACGAAGACGGCGAGCCTGCTTCTGCAAGGTAGCCTCGTTGTCGCCCTCCTCGCGAATGAGTCCCGTCTGCTCGGCTATGATACGTACCATAGTCTCCTGATCGGGAGCTGCAGACGCAACACTGCCTGGGTCCTGGGGAATATCCTGCTCAGCGCCTTCCTCTCGAGGCGCAGCAGGTGTTTCCACCAGCTCTTCCCGCGCAGGAAAATCTGGATTACCGTATGTCGCAGTGCAATTGTTGAATAGGTCACGCAATGCTTGAAGTGCAGGATGGTTGTCATGGATGACTTCCTTGGCGAAATCTGGTAGTTCCACAATACTATATTTCAAGATGTTCTGGTATACTTTGGAAATCCATTGAAAGATGCCGGTGGTCGACTCCTCGATAGTCTCAGGGTCGAGGTAGTGTGCCAACTTTTTGAAGAAATGATCTGCACCACAATTGGGTAAGTCACGTGCCCATTTGTGGGTATGATTGTAGTTCAATTGGTATGACTCCGCATTCCATGCTTTCGATCCAAATCGAATTTCAAATTGTAAATGTGACTGAATTTTGTCCATTACGATTCTGTCTGCGCCACTGTGTATCTCGATGATCTGCCTCATCTTGATCATAGGCGAATCCACCAACAACGCCGATGTCCAACAATACACGCGGCAATCATCAGATTGTCTAATCCATCTTGAATCCTCGTCGGGGTCGTAATCTGGATGGTCAAGGAAATTCGATGGCGGATCAATGATGTTATCGAGGATGCTTGCCTCGATCTGCTCTTCTGCTTGGATGTCTGCCGAGAGGTCTGCTCTCATGTTGTCGTTCGCAGCTTTCTCATCTGCAGTGAGAGCGATATTTGATATGTCTACGATTACGGTGATCAGTGGATCCTGCGATGATGCTGTACCCTGTCGAGGAATGTCGCCCGTCTGAGCGTTGTCCTCGGCAGGTGTGGCCACCAGCTCGTATGGATCAGGTGTCCGTGGAGCGGGCCTTCTTGGTGGTGTACGCGGAATACGTGGTCTATGGATGCTAGGCATTCCAAGGTATGGTAAGCTGCCGCTATCCTTGTGCTGCAGCATCTCCTCGCTGCATGATGTCGGGCCTTTCAGGGCAGTCTCCATCCATGTTGGATCAATGGCGTGTTCTTCGATACGAATCGGTGATGCAAATACAACGCCCTTGAGGGGCATGCTTTTGTCATTATACCAGATGTTTACCCATCGTAAACCGTAGTTGAGAATAGGTACTTGTACCGCAAAGAACTTGTCGAAGATGCCGAAATGGATGATTGGACCATATATGTGTCCCTTGGACAAGGCAATCTTGGTATTGTGATTGCCTTTGGGCCAGTGGTTGTCGTAGTGGAAGCATTTGGTAGAACCCTAATTCTTAATGACAATGAAGTCGCCCATTCGAACATCGTTAAATGCAGGACGACGATCCCAATATTTTTGCATGATCTTTGATGTGATTGGTCGAAGAGCTTCACGACAATGTGACAATGCAATTAACCATTCTTTATCATCTGCTTTGTGATTGGTCTCCTGAATCATAGCGCGTACTATTTGCTCGTCCAAGGCGTCCTCTGCGGATGTACGGCCAGCAGGGGTTCCCCCCGGCCTGGCCGAGGGTGCTGATGCTGGCGTCATCCTTGGAGGCTCCATGTCGTGGTCGGGGTCGATAGGTGCCAATCCAGGTGGGTCGTCAATAAGTTCTCCAGGGAGGCAGGCGCAAGTCTCGTACTTGCTCAATGGCTCTCTGGCTGCCAATGGCGGGTAGTCCCATGGGTCGCCGTCTGGCCACAACTGCTGGTCATGCATGTGGTGTGGTTTGAGGCGGCGAATTGCAATAATTGCCGCAGCGGGTACCACGTCCTCAGTCATGATAGCGCCCTGAGCACCCAAGCAAAATCTGCAACCTGCTTTTGTGGCGATTTCCATGTTGATCACCAGCTCGACTTCGTTCTTGTAGCTGTTGAACTTGTACGATTCCACTGAAGTATGTGGGTTCTTTTGAACATTGTTCAAATATGTGCTAGAACTGAAGAATGCCTCAGATCGCTGCGATGGTTTGTAATTTCTGTCTCTCTGAGAATGTGGTTCAACATATCCAGGGATGGTCCCTGTCTTCAATATGTTCTTCCAGGCACGGGATGCTGTGCCATGATGGAGATACTTGATATCTGTCCACTGTAAGCTCTCCCATCCCATATTCCATGGCTTTGAAGATGGGTTGACACAACTGTGACCACCAACGCACCAAATAGCAATAACGCTGTTCCAGTCGAAAGTGCTGGGGTCACCTCCGTCAGGGCTCGGCTTGGCGTATATCTCGATTCTGTTTTTCTGCGGGTCAATATGCTTCTGGAACGCACGAATAATGAATATCGGATAGTAGTCGTTCCAATCGGTGTATCCATCATTTTCACCGTCTTTCTTGAAATGTGCCACTGCCGCTTCCATGGATGGTCCATTGTGTCTTTCTTTGCGATCTCGGAATTTCCATTCGACCATTTCTTTAAATGATTTCCAATTGCTTGGAATCTTCCAATCATTCTTTGTTGTTTTGTCCCAGATATTAATACGTCTGTCATGAAATTGGTTGATCCAAAACTTTTTGTAGTGAATCTCGTGGCGTAACATAGTCGTGATGTCTTTGCTCATGTATTTGTTTGTTCCCAGCCATTCTTCATCAATTAGCTCAGGACCATAACGTACATCGTCGTAATGTGGCAATGGTATCCATTTCCACTCTGGGAAACAACCAGATTGTGCAATATCAGGCGCATGAGCTATCACACTATCATCATGCAGTAGCTGCTCGTACCATTCCTGGTCTCCCATGCAGGCAAATCCATTGGTCGCTTTCGTGCCCCGCAACATTGGGCACATGTATGGATGGTCATCTTTGACGCCTGCTTGTAGCTTCCACTCGCGGCTAGTGCATGAGTTGTCGAAGATCCCGATCTTGCTGGTATCCTCGTGCAGGGAACGCTCACAGCTGTCCTGCCATGACAATATATTCATCTCATGTGGAGAAGGCTCCTCCTCGGCAGGAGTTGCCTCCAACTCCATTGCCTCAAGGTCGGTGCCGTCATCAGGGATCGGTACCGCCTCAGCTTTTGGGAGCTGATCTGCTGGTTGTTGTTCTGCTTTAGGCTCTGGAGTCGATGGTTGCGACGCTTTTATCGATTGCGGTCCAGGTTGCAGTGGATCAGGCAATGGGCCTGGTGGGGCTGGCTGTGCTATGTCATCAGCTGCCTTCCATACGGATGTAGGAACATTAGGGTCATGACCCAAAGCAACTCGATCCAGTGCATTCTGTTTGAAGAATGATTTGCATGCCTCGATGTTCTTCTCGTTCTCGGCAGCTGGGCCGATGCGGTGAGAAGACAATCTGTTTTCTTCTGCAATGAGTCTTGATTTGGTCGCATTATCGTCTCCATCCAAGTCTTTGATCTGATGTAAGAATTGCTCGAATACAACCCAAGTAACTGCATGTGCATCTTCAACAGTTTTGACGATCTTGGGTTCTAGAAGTTCATCTTTCTCAAGAGAATGCCAAGATGCCCAAGCCCCAGGGTATTCTTTGATCAACAGCATAAGGTACTGGAATAAGTCGTTGTATGCAATAACCCATGGATCATTATCAGGAAGGGTTTGGTCAGGATCGCCAGGGTCAGGTGCTGGCGTACGCGTCGACCTTCCAGGAGTCGGCTCAGTCGTGTCGCCCGTCTCGGCAGGCAGTGATGCCGGCAATGTGCCCTCGGCACATGACGCCATCCACGCACAATGAGCCATCTCGTTTGCCGTCTGTGTCATCAACGTTGTGAGGCTGAGGTCTCTTTTCCATTCGTTTGTCAACTTTTCTCTGAAGTCGAGGGCTGCCATGATCTCTTTGGCCTGCGTGTAGGCCTGGTTGTCCGTGACGGAAGTCAGCAATGGCGGCCTGAATGGATATGGCTGAGAAGGAAGAGACTGTATCAAGGCGCAAAAATTGCGATAGCATACTGCGTCGCAGAATTGCGTTGTAAACATTGCCATGTTGTGGTTGTTCTGTTTGGCGTGCCAAGCCTGTGGGGTAACCCTGTCGTACGTATCCACCCAATGGTCGGATGGAAGAACAGTGATACCACGGTTCTGCATGATAGTGATCAAGTCGCTCGTGTGGTGATCAAAGTTCGGGTGTACGCCCCATTGCGCTGCTTTTCCAGGTCCCATGACCGTGGGGCAGCGGAAATACTGCATCACATCGACAAAACGTGATACGTCCACGAGCACGTGCACGGGCATGAGCGTCGGGACGCCGCCCTCACATTCCATCTTTTGGAGCTCGTGTACGTTGGTAGGAGCACGACTGTGATGTCGGCGCATGTCGATGGTGTTCTGTCCAGGATTGGCACATGCGATGTCGTTCGCGCTCCATACGACCATGGCATTGAGTCCCCTGTGATAGTGTCTTTGTTTCATGGATGATGGGAAATCATTGGCCCAATATTCCCAGATGGTCTCGTTCAACTCGCGCCACTTCTTGATAGAAGCGTTGTCGCTTTGAAACATGAGGCCTCTGGCTTCGCGGATCTTCCTGATCATATTGCGCTGCTCGAGAGTGTTCTCAAACTGATTGTTGAGAAGAGCGTTGGTACGGCTTTCCTCTTTCTCGAAACGTTGCTTGCGTAGTTCCTCCATTCCGTATCGTACGCCTTCATAACCAGCTTCAGGCAAGAGAACGCAATATTGACCAATCGGCGTGTCATTCTGTCGGAACCATTCCCTGTAATTGCCAAAAAAGAATGCCCACATCATGATGTCGTCGCGGATCATGGCCGACAGGTGCTCAAGAGTAGCGCCTCCCATGTATTCCGCGCGGTTAAGGCACGGCATGAATAGCGGTACAAGAGCAGTATTTGATGCTTTGGCGAGGTCGATTCTCTTCTGGGCAGCGTTGAGCTCGTCGATGCCGAAAGTGGGGTACTTCTTGTGTGTTGCACCCTTAGCCCCTTTCCTCGGATGCATGATCCACGTTGAATCAGTATATAAGTTGGTCCATTTGTACGCGTGACCCGATGGCCCAAATGCATGATGTAATAGTAGTCCCAAGTCCTCTTGTATGAGGGAGTGCCACCCACTGTCTGACAATAGGGTAGAAACCAAGCGACCACCACAGAAAGCACTGTATTTTGCGTGGTCCAGCTCAAATGGGTCAACATCATTGCCAGGAGTCATGCCAGGTTCATTCGAACCCATCTGGTCAGCAGCTTCGCCGAAGAAGTCGTCGCCCTCGTTGTATGGTGTCCAACGGTAGGTACGCTCTGTATCTTGTGGATCATCCAATATCGCCACCCAACCATTCGGATGGTCGGATGGTGTTGCCACCGTCTTGGAGTTTGATCCGATACTTCCAAAGCCTCCACGCGCAGTCAACCATGTAGTAAGCTTGCGGCGGAACTTCTTTGTTTGGGTAAGGTCGGAAAATGCTCTCGTGTTGGTGACCAAGTTATCTTCGACGATGTGACCGATGTGTCCAGATGTATCCGATGTCCTGGCGATGCCAGGTGGACGAGTAGGTAGCTTGGCCATTGCACGGTCAGTTTTAGGAGCATAGCATGGCGTTGCCAATCCATTCTGGTATACATCGGATGGTGCACTCAGACCATTGTTGTAATATCTTTGCGTATCCGTAACGCTGTCCTCGGTGTATTGTCCCAGAACTGCACTGCCAATTTTGGACCAATCGTTGTGAATCATCATCCACTCCGTCTTCAGTATCATTGTAGTAAAGTTTGATGGTGGACATTTGCGGTCTGATCCTGGGATCGTCGCATTCAAATGATCATGTAGTCCACGAACACTGTCTTGTACTGAAGGATTACGATTGAAAAGGCTGGAAATCATACACATAGCACGCATGAATGATAGCCACGGCGTAGCTGTGAACGTGTTGTACTCGTAGTTGGCGTTGCCGCCGACGGATCCACTCTCGTGCTGGCCCATTTCTTAGCCTCGACGGACGCGAAGCGGGCAAGTTCACGGATAGAAGACTCGTCGGGTACGCGAAGATCAAATTCTCCGCTCCGATCGGCACGCTGTTGATGTATGTATATGTAACCATCTTCGGGATCACGAGGACGACCAGTTTGAGCGTGGTACGCGAAGCCCACGCGGTCATCGTCCCCGGCGTTCGGGTCGTACTCCTTGTCGTAGCCGATGGGCCAGCCGACGAGGTTGAGCGGCTGTGCCTGATCCATCTCGTGGATGGAGGGGTCGGGATTAGAACCGATCTCACTTATTTTCGCCTCGCAAGCGGCAAACAGGATGCTTGTAAGCTTTGCAGCTCGAGTCGTAAAATTGCTGCGGTGTGAACGAATAATCAATGTCCTAACTCTCTCTGCATCTCGTTGAGGTGAGGGAGGATGGCGGGGATGTCTACCGTGCGGTGAACGTGCGCGTGAACGAGGTGTGCGCGACGCAGTATCTGCGGCTGGTACGCCAATGTGGTACATGCATGCACATAGTCCCTCGTGGCTAGCTTGCCCAACACACTGAAATCCGCATTCTGATCCTACATCGCCCCATCTTTCTTTTTCCGTCAGCAATATCTTGCATATTTCTGGGCATCCATTCAATTTAGGAGGTTCCGCTTCATGAGGTAAACCGTCGGGCCTCCGAGGCCCTCGTATCGGCGGACATTGTATCGGAGTAACAGGAAAAATAAGCGAGTGTTCCAAGAGGTCCTTCCAAAGGTCTGCTTTCTTGGTCTCGAAATGTTTGGTCATCATATCTGCGATCTGCTCTTTTGTTCCTACATATTTAAGCTCGATATGTTCAATTTGGCATGTTTCGCATATCCAATCCAGATTGATACGATGAGTACGATGAAGATGACGAAGTGCTGGTGTACGTCCCTTTTAGGCAATTTTGATAACGGCCTGGTTGTCCTCCAGGACGATAAATCGTACTTTCGGTGCACTGATCTCTGGAGCTGGCTCTGGATCCACGTGTAGTACAGTGCCTTCATGGGATATTGTACGTCTTTTTGGAGTCGTAGGTAAATCCGTATTTAGCGGTAGTTGCCTACGGCTAGGAGAAGATCCCCGAGTAGGGGGCGCCTTGCGAGGCGATGGTTTACGCTTCTTTTTGGCTGCCAATATGGGACACATCGCCGGGTCAACGTGTCGATGGCAACTCAGGCATGCATTCTTCTCTTTGCATGTTTTGGCAACTCCCACCACGGCTTCCCAGAATGATAGTAGTGGTAACCCTTCCAGTCGTAGTGCGGAATCGAGAGCAACAATCTCCGATTCAGTTGATGAATGTGAAACAACCGTTTGTTTCTTACATACAGCGTTGACTGGAAAGAACGTATTGGGTCCAACAAGCGCAGCAAAAACACCGGTAGTCGATTTGGATGATGTAATGCAACCAGCGAACGAGGCGTCAGTGAAGAGCATGATGGATAACTTGTCTGACGAATCGCCTATTCATCCGTGTAAGCAATGTGTACGCGTCGTTTTGATGTAGCATATCAACCGATGTAGACGTTTGTCACATGTAGTATTCCATTTGGTAATTTCTCTGGCCAACATACATACCGGATGTAGAAGATCGAAACGACAGCAACGTGCCAAGTACAGGATCTTCATTAGTACACTTGCCGCGTCCTGGCCGAGAACGCCCTCGTCTGAATAGTCGGACTCAGTGAAGGAGGTGTCCTCGATGCCAGGGGTCTCTGCGTCGGGTAGATCATGGTATGTGGCGGGTATGGTATTGGTAGAAGTTGTGTCGACCGATTTTGCTGGGCTGGATGATCTTGTCCGTGCGTTGAGCACACTAGTAGGTCTGGCGACCGACCCGGAGGAGGATGGCGATTTGGATCGCGAAGCCCTCGGCGAGTCGGATCGTTTCCGACGTGACCCTGTTCCCTGGGCGCGCTTGGAGGCGCATTCCAGGTACCGCTCAATGCACTGATCTGTAAAACCAAGCATGTCATGTCGAATACCACGAACGTGTTTTGCCGTATTGTAATATTTCTCATTGTGTGCAGGTAGCATAGGGCGTATTGTGGACATTCTTTTGTCGAAGATGCTCTGCGGTACATCATATGCTTGTTGTCCACAACCCAAATATTGTGAGTATGGAGTAGGTGGATCCAAATCGATACCGCTTTTGCGAATATAATCCCAGCCAGTCTGTAGATTATGAGCTGGGCCGGCCAATTTAAAATCGTCCACATATACTGAAAGTATCAATCCCAGTTTGTTGTGTCTCCATACGCATTCCCATCCTGAAATAGGCTCGAAACCGACGCTTTCCAAGCATGTACGGCATTTTCGTTCCCAAAAGACACCTGCGAGAGGGTGTCCGTATAGTGCCAATCGCAATCGGCACACTGGGTTCTTGTATTTTGACCATGATGTCGGTTGTCGCCATTTTGGTATAGTAATCCAAGTATCAACTGGATCAATTCGTCCGTCGCCGTATAATAGTGCCTGCGTGTAAGCTCCAGGTGCGTCACTTTGCTCTCCCGCATATTGCGGTAATAACGCAGTAGCATCGCAAAGTTTGGGAGCCTCTATATGCGAAGCACTGGAAGCGGCGTCGGCGAATATGGCGGCCAAACCAGTTTCGTCTTTGCCTGTATTGCCCTGAACCACCACTCTGCCCTTGAATTTACGTAGATCAGGAGGAAGTTCCTCATGTTTGACTGAAGATAACTCCAAGATATTGGAGAAATGCACCTTTGTTCCATTGCGGATAGCTTGTGACTCAATATCAGCTTTTTTCTGAAACAGTCTCCAACATCCATGTTTGTTTCTTTTCCTATCTCTCGTATTATTTTCGTAGGGCTTCTTGTGCACGTGGTTCTGCGGCAACTTCTTTCTTACTCAGGTTTCTGGTAACTAATGCTGGGCGTGACCATGTCGAATCTGGTATGTTATCTCTGTGTGCCGTAGTTGGTCTCACGTGGCATGGTTGGTATTACTACCGACTGGGTGAACTTGCGTATGAGCGGGTTCAAAGTCCCAAAGTCGGTTCCCTCATTATCCACAAATACCAAAGCACGTTCTTCTCCATCGTGCTGTTGTGGTAGTTGACGGTAGTATAGTACCGTGGTAATGTCACGTGGCCCACCAGGTAATTTGGCATACAGTATTTCTTTGTTTGTCACGCCTTTGACATTCTCATCGCGGATGACGTCGCCATTGTCAGTGTCGTATGTAATCCGTCGTTCCACAGTATTCCATGTGGGTCCGCCTGATGTAGTAGTACGGAAATTATTGACCTGTTTATCCTGTCATGTCCACACTCTCAATGCAGCACGATCGCGAATCTCACGAGCTCGTTTAACGTCGTTGGCGTAATCGATCTCTTTCTTTTGCTGTCCACGAGAAAAAGTTTTCCAATGCTCGGGAAGAACGTGATCAGGACGTGTAGTAGTCTGCACACGTGTCTCGCGTCCACGAACCACCATTTTGCCGTCTGGCGTCATTTTTGGAAGCTCATAGAACTGTATCGTGCCTGTCCATGGCTCGCTCAGCTCCCTGTGGTCGTTGGCGCTAACACCATCCCAAACATCTCGGAAATTACTTTCGCCTTCGAAAGTAGAAGTCGTTTTGAAATCTCGTGTCACGTCGAGTTGGTCAACAGGTACCGGTATATTCATGACGTCGTCCGTCGGGATGAACAGTTTCTTTCTTGGGGTACGAATGTGTCTGATGACGCAATATCCACGCTGTTCCCAGCAGTCTGGCTCCGGCGCTGGTGCAGCAACTTCAGAAGCCGATGTCTGGATATCAACAGCGTTATCTTCCGTTGTCATCATAGATGGATCATCCCATTCTTTAGGGCAAGAAAGTGGAGGATCAGGCATTGGCTTGTCGCCCAAGGGGCGAGAAGTAGAGGCCTTCACCTCGTCGTGTGCCTCCGGGTTGTGATGTCGTAGGGTACCATCTTTCACGGGGTAGGTGAACTTGCCATCGGGGATGATGATGTCTTTGACTCTGTGCACATGACACAGTTCACCATCAGGATTCTTGGCGTATGTAGCCGTGTCCAAAACAAGGTAGTCACCTGACCATCGTCCACCAGAGTGTAAGTGGTATCCCATGAATAACCCTTCCCGAATATTTTCTTTAAACTTTGCAGTCTCGTTGTTAATCTCGGGGTTGAGGCATTTCCAAAATATCCGAGCACCGAATGGTATGCAGTGCCCAGGAAAGCTTTCGCCAAATCTTATTTCATGAGCTGTCTTTTCTGCGTGCTCCTCGTTGAGGGCAGCGACGCCCGTGGATGTATGCACAAAGTTGTGTCCACAGCAAAAGGCTTGCATGGCCTCTTTCCACCATTCGTGTCCCAGACCAGACATATGTAACACAGCTCTGGTACCAAGAATGACTATTTTGACAACGCGCTCAATCAATCCATTTGTCTGTGGACGATGTGGCGTACTCGTGTCGTGTCTCCATCCCAGTTGGCGGCAAGCTTTCTGAAGCTCTCCAGAGTTGTCTGTGTAGATATGCTTCACCTCATCGTTCGCGGCGATGAACTGTTGAAAGGATGCCTTTGTAGTAGCTGCGTCTTTGTGTAGCGCTGGGTAGGCCATGAAGATGCCAGTATATCTGTCAAGGACAACGAGTGCATATTTGTCGCCATGTTTGTCCGCGGCATCGTCTTTGGCCAGTACGATATGGTCGGCAGTTAGAGCCTCACCGAACTTCTTCGGGACAAAAGCCTCGTAGGCGTTATCCTCTTCGGTGGGGTCTGCCGGTGGATGTGGTTTGTGCTGTCGTCTACACGGGGCATTCTGTGCCATCGTACGAGAGCAGATCTCACAGTCAGGATGCTTTGGGCTGTGAGTCATGTAATGCATCGGGTCGATCAGTTTCTTTTGTCTGTTGGGTAGAACTCGATCGTTGTCTGGATGCGTTCGTGTGGGTGTCTCTGTCGGTATGTCGTTGTCTGCTTGAGCTATATCGAGCCCCCCGCATTGTGGAGGAGAACACTGCGTCTGAGACGTAGGCGAGTCGGTGGTTGTGTCCACGTTGGGCTCGTCTGTTCTTGTGTCGGGAGGTTCTTCGACCGTGGTGGTCCGTGCTCCTCCTCCCTCTCCGACGTGTGGTCTCTTGGGGCAGGTCCCTATGTGGGGTCGTAGCTCATCTGCAGTGGTTGGTTGCTCTGTAGTTTTGCAGCACCAACAAGTGTCGTTACAGCGGGCGGATGAACGCTTTCGCTGACGACGGCGGGGTGCTGACGAAGTGCATAAACGTGGTGGTGGTATCCGTGTTAAGTCGTCGAGTCGTAACTCTGGCACTCGATTGTTGACTGGAATCTTATACCATTGGCCCCCCGGATCCTGAAGCATGTAGCCCAGCTCAGGATCCCAAAGCTGTCGAAAGCCATCAACCTCAATCAATTTCCAACTGATAGTAATGATGGGCAGTCTGGTAAAGCAAGGGCTGAACTATGCAGTCCAACCTCGGGTAGCCGTATGTCGTAGTGCTCGTTGACGGTACGATCACCATTTGCAGTTTCCAGAATATGCTCTTCGCGAATAGATATGCGATCCGACTCGGTCTGCGTAAGTTCATGTTTTCCCTGAATATGATGAGCAGATCCACTGTCAAGAACCCAAGACCTTGTCAATGCTGCAGTCGAACGTGGAGTGTCGACTTGCTTTGTCGTTGTTGTCGTCTAGGCAGTCTTTGATGACTGCTTGACAGTGTCGTCATGCTTTCGGATCACAGTTGGTGTGGCCACCGACTCTTTGTTGTGTCGGTAGTCGGACAGTTCGTCGTACCATAGTTGTGCCTCTTTTTGACATTATCGTAAGGCCTCTGCACTATCATCCCACCATTTTTGTGGTAATGGATCTGGTACTTTGACGATGTCACCCTCATTCGGCAGCTCTTTCCATCTGTCCAGTCTGGCTCTGCCAGATATGGTATGGAAATAGTAGTCCACGTTGCGTACGTCGAAGCGTATCCGACGACGTATCTTGGTAGATGTCGCTGTGGCCTTAGTGTTGGCCATGAGGGTCTTGTCACGGATGACGTAACTGCGGTCTGTACGGCGTGAACGTCTAAAGTTGGCAGGAGAACGTGCTCTGGTGTTGGGTGAACCACGGGACGATCCGCGGCTCGGATACCGCTTGCCACGTCCTTTGTCACTGCCATATGACCTATCACGGCCGCGTGGACTGCCGCGTCCGCCGCCGCGATTGTCTCGTCCTCGGGAGGTAGATCTCGAAGATCTGTCGTAACGACTTCTCGATTGGCTGCGAGAGTCGTGGGACCTCCTGGATGTCGAACGGGATCGGTCGCATTGGCGTCGGTTGTCACGTCCCTGTCGTGAATCGCTTGCGTAGCGAACCCCCCCGCGTTGTGAAGACCGTTGGCTTCCTGATCCGCGGGATGGTGATCGGCCACGGCTGTCCTGGCTGGAAGTCCGTGGTCGACTCGGGCTTCGTTCAGGAGTCTTTGCACCAGGTGCGAGATGAGCGCATTTGCATTTGCCGCCTTTTGTGCACTTGTTCTGTGCGAAATCCTTGCACTGCGCGACGTGCGGGTAGTTACACTTATCACCTCTGGTACATGTGTTGCGCTTGGCAAAATCGAAGCAGAATGGCCTTGATGCTGGCTTCTTGTGATTCGCAGGAGTAGACATACTACGGCGGGGGTTGCCACCAGCCGTTGATGTTCTGGAAGATTTGTTGTTCTTCCAATCCCTGGAATATGTATGTAAAGCCTTGCACCGTTCACCATTGCGGCAATTGCCTTTCTTCCATGCAGCGCACAGGTTGACCTGAGATCGTGGTTCGTGTTCGTACCGTAGCTTGTTTTGATTCTTCCCCAATTGTTTAATCTCCAGTATGTCCAGGACACGCTGTCGAAGCCAACCGTAGGTACGATTCGGGTCGCTCATCTTCATGCGCTGGTACTCGTACATGTCTTGTTTCATCCATGCATGTCTACGAATCTGTGTGCGAAATAGCGATTCCAATATCTTTGGATCGGGTACTTCTCGGCTTTCCAAGAGTAAGGCGTCCCAATCGGTAATGAAACGTTGCAAATCTTCGTCTCTCATCCTCAGTTCTGTAAGGCGCTCGAAATCGTGCAGGTCGTCGTCGACGTCTGTCACTTTGTAGGACTGTAGGATATGCCAGTATATCTGGCGTCCTTTGAGCATGCGTCCTGCTTTGTGCTCTCTGGTCTCGATGAGCCTGATTTGGTAGCGTAAGTCTGAGGATAAGATGTCGCTCAGAGCGGTTGCGAGTTTGCAATCGATGCTCTCAAAGTCTCCACTGTCTTGTAAATCCTCGAATGTACATTCGGGCTGTTCTGCCACGCATAGGAAGGCGTATGCTTTGGATGGTCGCCCTGAGGCGGCCCCGAAGTTCTTTCGCACTCTTTGCTGCCACTTCAGCAGCTGCGTGATCTTAGGCAAGACAGGTACTCGGACGGTGTCTGACTCCTTGATAGGCGTCGTTGTATGGACCGACACCGCGGACACTGGTTGTGAGGGTATCGGTGCACCGTCGATGGTTGGTTCTGTGCGCACAGGAGACACATGACGTGTCTGTGCAGAAGCTGCCGCTGAGGCTGCTCCTGGAGATGTACGTCGTTGTTGTCCTGCTGAAGCTTGTGGTGCTTCGGCGGACGCTGCCGTCGGCCTGTGCAGGTCGGCTGCAGGTCGAAGGTGAATGTTGGTGTCGTTAGTGTGGTCGATCAGCTGATTGGTCCAGCTCGTCATGTCTTCTTGTATTTGACCCACCTTTTGGCGTGTATACTCATCAGTATCCCGAGACCGTTGGGAATACCGATCAAGTCGATGCTCGCATGCTCGGAGACGGGCGCTTTGTGCCTCCACCTCGCTTTCCAGACGTGCGAGATAACTCTCAACACGTACCTTCTCAGTATCTCTTTCATGAATAACCTGGGAGAGCTCTAACTGCGTGTGGTCCGCCGCCTTCTCAACCTCCTGCAACCTGTCAGTGAGGCGGGCGAAATCGTAAACCGTGGGAGGAGAATCCAGCTGGCCAGTCTGGGCTCGTCCGACACGCAACTCTGCCAGGGCGTCCTGTACACCAGGAAAACGCTGCTCTATGTCAGAGATCCGGTTAGCGAGTGGCTGCACGACAGCGTTGGTCGCATCAAGCCTTTGAGTGATGACTCTCTCAGTACGCTGCAACATGTCGATCAGGTTCGACGAGTTTGTGTGTGCTTCGGTACGAAGCGTCGCCGTAGTGTGGTCTAGGTAAGATCGAAGATCATTGATCTGAGACTGAACGTCGCCGAGGTCTGTGGCCTCGGTTGGAGTTGGTCGGTTACGGAGCTGGTCGTGGATCTCATCATGTAAAATCCTGACCGCAGAAATACCTGTGTCGCGTACGATCACAAGTTGTTGCTCCATCTGCGCGAGATAGTTGCGCAGGTTCTCGACCATCGCCGTTCGTTCACCTGAGTGTGACACCTCGCGATCAACCTGGTGCTGCAGTTCTCCTATGATGCGTCGATCTTCGGCGATCCTGGAATCGATGATCCCTAAGGCGCCGTCAAGATCGCGGCGTATGGCTGCAGTATCAGTGGCGTTCGTCTGAACGCTCTGTAGTAGCCCAGAGTATTGGCTGGACACAAAGGTTTCAACCTGGTCTCTGAGCTCAGCTATGTCACCTGCGGCGGACGTCTCCGCCAGCTGGTCGTCTGAGATGGAGAGGTGGGGGGCGTCAGCTTCCCTGTGTCCCCTGTCGCGGGGAGTGCATGGCCTCTGAGAGGCAGTGCGCGGGCTCGACCTGCTTTCGCCGCATGGGCCTGGGGCTCCACGGCGGTTGCGCGCGGACGAGCTGCGACTCGGACCATGTGTGTGTGGTGTCTCATCGATGATACCTCGGGGCACCGCGTCTGTGGCTGTGCCGACGCTGGTCTACTGAGTTCCTCGAAGGTAGCTACGTGCTCCGCCACAGGGACGGTCGCAGGGCTGGGGGTCCCAGCACCTGAGGTCCATCGGCGGTTAGCGCGAAAGCGCCCTGGAGTATCGAGGCCGGCAAGGCTTTCGCCTGGCGCGGTTGGGATTGCTCCCGACGGGGAAGGGGAGGGAGGATCGAAGGTCGGCGTGTGAAACTCCTCCCTTCCTGTTCCTACTCCTTCTCCTGTCCCCCCGCGGGCGGCGCTGCGGCGAAGTTCAGCAGCTAGACGCGCCTCGGGTCCTCGGGAGCTGGGGGGGGGGGTATCGGGGACACCAACACAGTCCGCACTAATGCTCTCCAACTCGTCACCGAGCCGTCGCACCGTGGGAGAGCTTGGACGCGAAGCCCCAATGGAACCCTTACGGCGCATGCGCCGAAGCGGCTCCATTAGGCTCGCATGCAAGGTCACCGCGGTCGAGTCGGTGAGGGTGAGCTTTAAAGGGCTGATAACCTGTGTATGGGGTTGAAGTACAAGAGTACAGAACCCCTGATCCGTTGGTAGAGAGATGGAGGGATAGATGGATATCTTTCCCTCCCAGGCGATCAAGGTACGATCGCCCCAACTCAGCACCTGAGCCCAAACGGCCAGGTGCGGGAGGGGTAAGGATAAGGGGTATATATGAGGGTATTACACGGGTTCCTTCCACACATCCTGCACTCGTTACGGGGAAGGCCGAGGATAAGGCAGGCTGGAAAGGGGCCAGCCGTAGCGACTGGGCAGAGGAGGAGGAGGAGGAGGAGGAGGAGGAGGAGGACGAGGAGGAGGAGGAGGAGGAGGAGGAGGAGGAGGAGGAGCAGAGGGAGGAGGAGGAAGAGGAGGAGGAGGAGGAGGAGGAGGAAGAGGAGGAGGAGGAGGGGGAGGAGGAGGAGGAGGAGGAGGATCAGGAGGAGGAGCAGGAGGAGGAGGAGGAGGGGAGGAGGAGGAGGAGGAGGGAGGAGGAGGAGGAGGAGGGGGAGGGGGGGGAGGGGGAGGAGGGGAGGATGATGATGATGATGATGAAGCGCCTTGAAAGGTCGGTCCTCCCATAACACAAACCTGAGAAGCCACCAATACGCCAAATGCGTAAGGTAGAGAGAGAAAGAAGGCGAAGAAGCAGGAAAGAATAGAAGCGGAGAATAGGTAAAGCCCAACCCAGGATTGAAACCCAGGATACTGAAAGAAAACATAAATGAAAGACTGTCCAAGATCCCAAATAAATCCCACCACTAGGTTCCTCTTGTGTTGAATGAAGATAGAGAAACAGAAGAAAAGGGATGCCCAAATTTGACTAACAAGATCTTGAGTGACAATTGGGTCCCAACTTTGAAAGCACATGGTCCCAAGGTCTAAAGTAAGAGGTGAAGAAAACTTTCATTAAGTCCCATGAAACCCATTTAACATGAGTAGTGATCAAGGCTGATATATATGACTAAAAGAGAATCTGAATGATAAACTGAACGACCCAAGCACGCAATGAAACCAGAAGATACGGAGGCACGCAAGATGAACGGTCAAAGCTGAATGAGATCCCAACCATGAGAACCCACGCCAGACCTGTCGAGGAATATGTAATATGGATGAATTCAAACTAATATGGAGAACGCAAGGTGGCTGGAATTGTTTATAACCTTTTGTATTTGCAAACCACCATCGTAGGCGAGCCGCCGACGTTTGAACTGAAATGTCTGAGGACCCTATCCCCAGGACATAAGAAATACATGCAAGAAAGACTGAGACAGACTGAGAGCCCTCCAAGAAGCCGCAGGCCCACGCACCACGGACACCAGAAGATTCCAGTCTAAGGAAGTCCCAGGATTGCTCTTCAGCCATACCTCCACCGCCACTTCTCCACGAAGAAATCTCCATCCCACCAGTAATCGGACAAGTACCACACAACCGGGTGAGGCCAGCCCGAATCGGGATCGATCCACGTGTCAAAGTACTCCGTTTTCCACACTTTCGCGTAGACTTCGTCTACTTCGCAGTAGTTCCACATTCCGCCCGAGCCATGGGACCACTTGAGACGCTTCTTGGCAGCAAGCATGACTGGAAGGCAGCGTTTAGCCATCCACTGGAGTTGAAAGTTTCCCAGCCGTACCAGACAGGAGCTCCAGAAAGGATTTGAGGCAAAACGGCTACTGATCCGCAACAAATTCTGTCCAAGGAACTCTACGAACCCTCTCATCGGGACCCCGAACGTTGACATACAGACCATGATAGCCGCTGTCCCGGCAAGCTTTGAAGTATGGGATTTTGCACCAGTCATAAACCGTGTGATGTAACATACCGAAAGCTTGAGCCCGAGACTGCAGGAGCCGACAGGGGTCAAGTGGAGAGAAGGGGCCCATCCCTCCAAAGCCTAAGGGAGGTGAACAGACGCCGAGGCCCAAGGACTCAGAGGCTTCCTGAGGGGAGGAAAGGATTGTTGCGAAGCCACGGTATCCCTAAGATCGCAGGGACCGAGCGGGTCCCAGATAGAATCGCACAAGTGACATCTCCTGGCGTCAGCCAATCCACTAGGTGGTAGGCAGAGGAAGGGGGAGATCCCAATGGGGTCTCGATTCAGAACCCAAAGGCAAATTCCGTGAGGCGTCAGATGCCCCGGCTCCACTAGTATTGAAGCCTGTTCTCTGAGGCCGCAATTAGGTAAGAGACCCAGACCTCTGAAGATTCTGTAACATTGAATTTGTGCACTTGCATTCCGTGGAACATTGCCACGGCGAACTTCCGAGTATAGGGCGCACATGGGCCACGAAAAAAGCGACGGTCTTTCCCAATCCTAGCAAAGGACCCATGTTGATCGACAAACGTCAAAATTGAACGAATGGAGCAGATGATGGGAGAGATCCCCTGAATTACGTTCCAGAACCGATCTGGGTCAACATACCCCGCTCCCAGCCCAAGCTCCATCAGATCTCCAATAAGCTCAAGCCATCGAGAAGTGTCGGGTTCCCTTTTCCACCGATCGCGGACCATCCTCTGTACATCGGTGACCCGACCAGCGATTAAGCGAAGCTCCTCCATGGATTTAGACGAGGCCCTGGTAGGCTGTCGTTTTTGAAGATACCTGGCCATTTGACCCCATATATTCCACCAAACTGTGTAAATGAAATTCCCAGGGTCCGACCAGCGATTGTCGTAGAACACTGCGCCTTTGTATGACATCGTCTTGATCTGTACAAAAGACATAGAGCGCACTGCGATTCCCACGATCCCAATAAGGTTCTTGCATGCCTCACTTGAGAAGAATTCCTCAAAGAGATTCCATAGCTGCCTGAGAGGTATATCGAATTCACGCCCCTTCTCATACATGTGGAGTGTGACGCATTTCTGTGGATTGTATGAACCCAAATTTACAGGAACGATCTCGGAACTTTCAATTGCCAGTGCACGTGAGCAGACGGATGCCCATGCCTCGAAGACACAACACTGGAGAGATTTTGAATTCCATGGCCTGACGACCCTCTGAGGGGCAAGCATGAGAGTGTGTTCCCAGATAACTTGAGAAGAGGTTGAAGCAAAACGAGGTAAGGCGGATTGAACCAAAATGACTACAGAAAAGCACCAGGACACCAAGACAATCGACAGATGGAGATCCAGGAGATGGGGAGACAGGGGTGTGAGGTACACTTTATCAGGGATCGGACGGCAGTCATCGTCCTGGCCAACGTAGTGAGATTAACAATCCCAGGCCAAACCCATTTTGAACTGAAGTAAAGAAGCAAACTAAGCGCAAAGCAACCCCAAGTTGAAACTTGTCACGTCGAGGCTGTGGGAAAAGAGCAAGAACCGACCCCACTACTTTGGCCCCGACAATCGGATTGAGAAGAGCATGATGTAATCCCAGCTCATGAGAAATGACCTGAAGGCCCAATGAAATGAAGCACTTGTAATCCCAGATATTCCCAGATTGAACCAAGAGTCACCGTCCTGGCCAACGTAGTGAGATTAACAATCCCAGGCCAGACCCATTTAGAACTGAAGTGTAGAATCAAACTAAGCGCAAAGCAATCCCAAGTTGAAACTTGTCACGTCGAGGCTGTGGGCAAAGAGCAAGAATCGACCCCACTACTTTGGCCCCGACAATCGAATTGAGGAGAACATGATGTAATCCCAGCCCCAGAGAAATGACCTGAGTGCTCAATGAAATGAAGCACTTGTAATCCCAGATATTCCCAGATTGAACCAAGAAATAAGCTGAGGGCCCAATGGAATGAAACACTTGAGCCGTATCTTCGGAACGACCTTGATCACATCAGGAAGCGAGGTTTGCAAAGCAAATGGCACCTTACATTGGCTCCGTTACTCCCAGACTCCACCGTGATAAGATCTCCCACATCTTCAAACATATCCTTAATGAAGAGGAGGGCCACAATGCAGCTGCCAGCAAAGATCTGCGATTTGTCATGGAGCCTCTCCTTCTTTGGGCAGACCTCTGGGCCAATAAAGGCCTCTTTGGTGTAAAAGCGCGCATTGAACAAATGAACGTCCTTGAAACGAAATGTTTGGAGCCCAAAGTGCCAAAGAATCTTCGTGACATCCCTGGTAGTGAGGTATCCGTGCTCTCCCAAGACTGGAATACTGTCTGAAACCAAGGGACCTTGATTATCAATGATGAAAGGCGTCAGCTCACGAACTGTGATGATTTGGAAATGTTCTCCAACCTTGGCCTTGAAGGTATTCAAACCCGTGAGCTGAGGTACGAAAACCATAATGTAACGCCTTGAGCTCGTGTGGTCTGTGCCGCCCTTCGGAGCGAATATTGGGCAGCCTGAGTGGTCGTATTCCAACTGTGACTTGAACACAGGTGGGCCCAACTTGCTGATCCAGGGCTTCTTGTCCTGTTCCCAGCTTTTGGGAGCTGGTTGCGACCTCCTGTCAGGCGAGTCGACCTCCGCTTCAGATCCTGAGGTAGAGCTCCTGGTGTCTGAGCCCCCCGAAGACGGGGGGGAGTGCCTGACAGGCGCTTCCTCTCGGTAGTCCTGTGTCTCTGGCAAGGCCTCGTCCGGATCTGGCTTGGAAACCGACGCACCACCCTGCAATTGTTTCTTGGACCCACCTGAGAACTGCATCTTCCTGGCAATCGGTGATCGGCTCCGAGACAAGGAGTCACCCCTGTGCACAGGTGCTGGAGGCGGGGTAGGGAGCACCCTGGACTCGCGAGAGTCAGCACCTGACGATGCTTTGGCCTTGAGGCCCTGATTCCTGATCTCGACCGTCCTCGCTTGGTCCTCCTTTTTCTGCTCGAGCTTCTTCTGCAGCTTGGCTTTCTTCTCATTCGTGGTAAGCACGGGCTTCGGCTCCATCTTATCAAAACGCTTCCGAGCCCAACAATCCAAGGCGTGGCGATCGAATCCAAAGAAAAGAGGAACTGTCGGCTGAATCTGATTCCCAACCAAATCCAGATCCTGAGAGTAACAGGTGTCCGTGGTGAAAAGAAAGGTAGCCCCGCTGGGCGCAGTACGGTAACAAATGTGAGTCTGGATCACGCCAGACAAAGCCAATGGCTACTGAAGGCGAAGGTGAAGCGGTTGCCGAACCCAATCAAGCATTTCTTGAGCAAGACCCAAACGAAACTTTTTGTCCCGGGAGCCCTGAGGGGAGAATAAGGTGGTCCAGGCATCCTTGTCATACCTGAAAACATATCCCCTATGCGAGCGAGAGAAGGTACGGCTGCCCCCAGAGTTATCAAAGGAGCGATTCTGAATGACCCAATGCTTGCAATATTGAAACAGCCTCGACGAAAAATCTTCTGGATGTCTTTGCATGTGTGAAACCCAACTAATAGCTGAATCCAAATGAAAAATAGCCCAAGAAACATCTTTGTATCCCTTGGTTTTACGATTTCTGCGTAAACTAAACTGTTCGGGAGATTCCCCAGGGAGCCTTTTGAGTTTCAACATGATCCTGATACATTGATTTTGAGCCTTGGTAATCAAATCCGCCGTCGTCTTACAAGGGACCCAGGCAGCACCTCTGGAGCGGATAATCCCCCCCGCCATACAGTTAAGTTTTGAGAGACGTTTTGACATGGGGATCTGCTCGTTGATCAAGAACCTACTGTTAGCCCAAAAGGCTTTGTTAATCTGTGAAATACCCTGCTTGACATCTTCGTGACAGGATCCAGTGGCAGAGAGAATCGGACCCAACACCTTAGCCTCCGGTACAACAGACCAAGTTTTCCCAAAGGGATCGGACCAATTGTATCCTTGAAAGAAATAGGGGTAGGCCGGAAGGATTTCCCGATCGTCTTTGAGTTTGAGCCGATGTTCATTCCAGAGCTCCGACTCTACCAGTGCAGTCAGAGTTGCAAGGTCCTGTTCCGAGGACGCCACCACGAAGATATTATCTGACCAGCTGAGAAGGGCAATCCTGAAATCGAAGCCCAACTGCTCACAACGGATAGAGATTCCCAAAGAAGAATGGGTGATTTTCTCCAGGGTGGAGGCGAAGCAATCTTCTACGGAAACGCGCGCCAGTATGCATGCAGTCCCAGCTCCCTGCATCAACCCACGGTCTCTCTGGATAATCCCAGTGTTTGAGTCCAAAAGAGAGATGGAGACTCGAGGGTTCCTATGCAATCTGATGCAGCCAACTGCTAAGAAAAGAGGGACTCCCCGTCCCAGTAGACTCCGCAGGACTAATCCATAACGAATCTGATCGTGGTGAGCTTTGATGTCAGTAATCCCAACCATTCCTTTGTTAAAATGATCTCGGCCGTATTCTAAAATGTGATAGACACTGGTATGAAGTTCTTGTAATTGTCCACCTTTGCTGAGCCCAAAAATAAGACCTTTGAGACCTTTTGAATCAGTGTATGAATCCAAAACTGGCAGAATGGCCCTTGCCACATATGCGTGCCCGATCTTGGCAATTGCTGGCTGGGGAATGACAACTCTGGTTTGAGAGGGGGTTCCAAAACCCTTGATCTTGTTACCCAGGTGGCCCCCGAATGTGACATCATTCCAAAATTCGGGATCGCCTAAGCAGGCCTGTATACACCCCGTGAGCCTCTGGGACCATCCCGAGGCTTTTACTACCGCCGTACAGGCGAACTCTGTGTCGATCTTACGGGGTGCCTTGATGTTGTCCAGCGCGTCTTCCAGCAGGGAAGGAATGATGGGGTCGTTGTAGAAGTTGAAGAAACCCAAAGAGCGAAGCCAGGCGAAGTCCTCTTGCCGCTCCGATTCTGAGAGTCCCCACCTCTCGCTGTATTCTTCAGCCACCAGTTTGGTACAGCGGTCCACTTCAAAAATCTTGACTTGATCTACACAGAAACCCAAAATGGGTAGGAGTGTCTTGCGGGAGGCCCAGACCTGTTTTCCTTGAGAGGCGTTGAGCGCAACCTGAGCCAAATCGCGTTGAAGTTTAGTTATTTTGAGAGCTTTCAAGAGGAGCTGACCCAATGAGACCCTCGTGGCTTCGTTAAGTTCGGAGTTGAACCGTGTCCTGAGACTCTTGACCCAAAATGGCTCTTCGGCAAATCTCCTAAAACTCCTTGGGAGAGCCTGAGTCGCTTCATAAACCTGGCCCAACATGTTTTCCCAGAAATCAAAGGAGAGGGTGAGGTCCCTTGGGTCATGATACCTGACCGCACATGAATCGGGCTGTTCTTCGTCATTTAAACGAATAAGTTCCGATGATTCGGGAAACAGACCTTGGGCGATCTTCCTAACCTCCAAAATGTTTGTAGGAGTCCACATGAGAGGTCTCCTCTTACGCATCTGCTGGTGAAAGGCCAGCACATCACAGCCAACAAGAGCATGGTCCCCTGGGACGCCCGCCCAGCGGGCGAAACAATCAAAAGTGAGATCACTCCTGGCGAGAGCTATGTGATCGATCGTGCTGTTGGCCTGAGAGAGCGCCTGATCACCATCAGGCTTCCTAGTGAATTGCATGGAGGTCTCTTGGAACCTGAGAGGACACCAACGGAGATTGAGGCATGAACAAGCTTCACTGAATGATCGGAATTTCGGATCTCCGTTACCTTGATCGGCATTCATGTCCCCCAACCAAGAAAGAGTAGACCCCACGGGGCGGGATCGACCGAGTTGGATGGCACAGTTGAGAGAATCATGGAAAAAATCGCGGGCAAGATGAGAGAAGAGAAAAAATCTGGCATGATGGTGGCAACCATCGAGACAGTCGGGACGAAGATCAACACGGATAGATCTCCAATCGCAGACAATGTCTTTCACACGTTTTCTCAGAGATTTGTGCACAAGCACGCCCATGGCCCTACACCCAGGGCCAGAGTGATGGCGGTAGTAAGCGTGGCCATTGAAAACAGGGCGTAGTAGCCCATCGTTTTGAAGACAGCCCTTAAAATCCGCCTCTAAGATACAAATTAAGCCCCAGCACTTCAGCTCGAGCAAATCTAGGTTGGCTTGCATTTGAGTCTCGTCGGCCCATTTACCCTGCACATTGAGTGCACATACGAGACCCCTCACGTGAGCATCTCAAAGAGATAGTGCTTCGTCGATTGTGTCTTTGAGCGTCTTACGGAGCGCTTCGTCGGGAATCTCCTTGAGTGACCCGTGCCACTGAAATTCCCCATCTCTGATAGCACCTATCTGACGGTCCAAGACGAAAGTTTTTCGAGTCCGAGAGCAAACCACGTAACTGTCCGTGCGATCTCCCATTGCCCTTTCCAGGGCTTCTGATACGGTCTTGAACAATTTTGCTGGGCCACGCTCCTCCTTCGTACTAATCTGGCCACACCAGATCGTATGTTCCAAGTGCCCAGGGATCTTAAGATCACGAATCGCAGCTGCCGCTTGAAGTCCCACTGCAATCGAACTCCATTTAATCTCCACACAACTCCCATACCCAAATGGTGCAACAATATGCGTGGGCTGGGGAACATCCGCCCGGCGAAGGACAGCCCGTGCCTTCTCCAGGGCCTCCTGCTTCTTGAGATTCCAGCCCAGGTTGGTGAGAATGAAGATGTCCCTATCTGCCCTTGGGGTGCTAGCCCACGGCGGACCCTTTTTCCTCGACGGACCCTGGCTCGACTGACTTTCTAACTGTTTGGCTGCCATTTCCGCGCGCAGAGACTTCTGCTCCAGCTCAACGGCAAGAATCCTTTCGTTGAAGGCTTTCTGCACCTCGGTTTCACCCGCTTCAAGGTTGGCAAGCTTTACTTCATGGTCATTGATCAGAGTGACGGCCACTGAAAATTCCTGAGCCATCGCCTTTTGAGTTCCCAACACATCGAATTGTAACGAATCAATACGATCTTTGATAGGAGCGATCTTTTTGTCTAGGAGAGACTCGAGTTGGGCAAGAAACCCGTCGGCACCGGTGGCGGTCGAGGCAGCCCCCGATGGAATCGAACCATTTTCTCCCAAACCAGTACCCTTAGCAGCTCCCTTGGCCGCCAAGGTTCTCATAGCTTTCGAGGCTTCTTGCTGATTTTCTTTGTCGTCGTCTACCATCCGAGCTTCGTCCCTCAGTCTTTTCTGCTTATCGATGTCCAATGATAAGAGCTTTTGCATGGTTTCTCCAATCTGCAATGCCGGCATGGCCAAAAGGATGAAGCAAGAGCCAGTTTCCCAAAATTTGAGATAGAAATGAAGCGCTGAATTGACAAAACCCAATAAGATTCACGAATTCACCAAATTGAGGCGATATCCCACTGATTGAACCCAATAACCGATCCCCAAAGGCTCAAGGAACAGTTGCGGTACCGAAATGGCTCGTGGTAATGAATGAGCCAAACCTTGAGCCAACTTGAGCCAAAATGGCTACGGAGGGGGAGGAGGAGGAGGAGGAGGAGGAGGAGGAGGAGGAGGAGGAGGGGGAGCGGGAGGAGGAGGAGGAGGAGGAGGAGGAGGACGACGAGGAGGGGGAGGAGGAGGAGGAGGAGGAGGAGGAGGAGGAGGAGGAGGAGGGGGAGGAGGAGGAGGAGGAGAGAGGAGGGGGAGGAGAGGAGAAGGCCAGGAAGCAACGGAAAATCGCTACGAGCATGCACAACCATGCAGGAGGCGCGGGGAGGCAGCAAAAGCAACAGAAGGCAAGCCTTGCACGACGGGGGCGGGGCGGGCGGGGGGCGGAAGGAACGAGGGTCTAAATCAATAGTGTAGTCGACCCCATACTCGGGAGCCACAGGAACGGCAGCTCGAGGGGCCAGTCCCACTGCCCCCACACCAGGAGAAGGGCACGGGAGCAGGGCGGGGAGCGGAGGGAGGACCAGACAGGCGAGAGTGCGAGGGGCAACGATCGCGTTCGTATTCATTGTTTTGCCTGTCGGCCTCGCCACGCGGAGGCGCTCTGCCCGCATGGGCGAGCGCATCGTCGCCCAAAATCTGCGCAATCACGCCGTGCGCAGCATCGCTGCGCGGGGGCAATCCGCCCATGCAAGACACGCGCAACAAACATGCGCAACGGGCGTTCCGCGCCGCCGTAAGCATAGTGTTGCAATGCCGCAGCGACCACGTTTTTACTATTGCGACCCCCTCTGATCAGCGCGATCGCGGGTCGCGGCCAACGGGCGCCGCCGCACGCGATCGCCACTCGGCCTCGCGAAAACACGTTGAGGGGATCTCCGCGGGGAAAGCGCCGCAAATGGCCAGGCTGCAGCCTTTCGAGAAAGCACTGCGCCATGCCAAACACGCTCGCCAACGATCGCCGCGACGCAGAAACAACCGACCAAAAACATACTTCTTTAAAGCGTCCAGAACTTCCGGTTGCGGTGGTTTCTTGCGCGGCCATGGGATTCCACCAGCTCGCGCCGCCCCCGCCCACCCCGAGCCCACCCCGGTACGCAGACACACGCGCTCATTCCGCACATTGTGGGGAGAAGAATTGCGGCGCGAAGCTAAATGCGCCTGTTGCATTAGAAATCCACGGGGTGTTCAAGACAACATCGAGACGATTCAACAGGACCCCAAGACGGCCCAAGACGATTCCAAAATACCCACTAAGAATGCATATGTTACGAAAGAATGCGATGCATACCTAAAGTAGCCATATCGGCATACCATGAGAAACGGACGAGGGAATCAGAGGTAGTGGCGCAAACGCATGTAGCATGGGCGAAAGGCCTGCGGCATTGGGGGGGAATGTCACTCAAATCTTGCGCGAAAAAAGAAACGTGGCCCAGTGACACTGAGAATGGTCGCGCGGCGCCGAGCGCAGGTGGGTCGAGTGGATTAGAGGTGAAAGGGGAAAGAATTTGACCGAATAGACAAAAAACGTAAGAGACTTGATACGGCTAGCGAGAGATAAGGTAGATCACGGCGTTGAATGGTTTCGCGCGCGTGTACCAGGTGCCGTGCGCGATTTCAACGACGAAATGAGAGCGATGCGCGACTGTTTCTGAAGATCGCATCCGCGAGATTTTGTTGGTGGCTGTGTTGGATTAAATTTGCCTAAACGTCACGGAAATTGTTGCGTCGCTCCGTTTTTTCTCCTCGAGCCGGCCTCGTTTGGTTAAATGACGCGTGCGTAATTAAATGTGGTGCGCGTGCATAAAACTGTTTCTTCTGACTCTCGCGGATTGCCGTGGGTCCCTCCCCGATCGGGCCGGGGTGCTTTATGGCATCCCGCGCCTGCACCTCGACCTGCGCCCCCCCTCCGAGCTCGCCCCTAGCGCCGCCGCTGCGTCCGTCGCGGGCCGCTCCGCGCAAATCGACGCCCTCGCATTCCCCGAGAAGTAGGCGCCGCGGCTGAGCCCCCGCCTCGGCCCCATCGCCGAAACCCGGGCAGATCTTCACCGACGTTCCCCTGGAGCCACTGCTGCGCAAGCATCCGGGCGCCGCGCCCGGCTGGCCGAGAGCGGCCCGCGCTGCCAGGCCCCGCCGAGCGCGGGCGTCGCTGCGCTGGGCTGGGCGGCGCCGCGGCTCGATTGGGCGCCGGCGCTGACGACCCCCTATAGGGTGCCCGACGCAAGGGCCCGCGCCCGCCTCGGCCCCCAACGCGCACCCCCCAAACGTCGGCCCTCGAGCCGCCAGCGAAGCGGTCGCCCTCTCCACGGGTGGAACATGCTCTGTGGGCGACGCGGACGTCGCCGCGGCCACCGCGGGGCGGGGCGACGGCCCAAGTCCTTCGCCGGCCCAGGGCTAAGGCCCCCCCGCCCCCTAAGTCACTTCCACACGCCTCCGCAGAGCCCGAGCCGAATGGTAGCCTCGACCCGCGGCGGGGCACCGTCGCCGCTTCCGACGCGTTCCCCGTGCATCGGGGCGCCGCGGGGACGCCGCCCGATGGCGCGTTGGCATGCCGCGCTTGCGCCCCAGCAGCGTCGACCGATATCGCGCGGGCTGATGGGTCCGCGCCGTCTCCCCCGCCCAAGGCGCCGCCGCGTCCTAAGCGGCGGCGCCCTCCACCAATCGCACCGTCGGCTCCATCAGCCCTCGGTCGGAGCATCCCTCGGGCTGCAAGGGCAGGGCCCTGTTCGCCAGCTGCGCGCCTGCCCTCGCCGCCTGGCACGGGCGCCCCTCCGCCTCGCCGCCGCTCTCCGAAACCGGCGCAAGCGGGCGACTTCCCGCAGCGTCGCCGACGCAGCGGGGTCCCGGGCGCGGGCAGCGCGCCCGCTCGACATTAGCCCGCGCAAGCCCAAAGAACAAGCAACCGCCGGATCAGCGCGCCCGCCTGGCGCAGTCGAACGGCTGCGGCTCGGCGCGGCGTCGCCGCCCCGTGCCCCCCCTGGCCCATGATCTGGGCGTGGCCGATGGCCGCGGACTGGTCGACGCGCATCGGGTGGGCCGCCGCGCACCCCGCCGCCCGGCAGAGGTGCACCTGCGCGCGCGGTTCGCCCTCCAGGCGCGACTCGCGCAGCCCTGCGCCTGGTCGACGCGCGCAGCTAGCCCGCGGCGATCGAGCCGCGGTTTCGACGGGGCGCCCCCGGGCTCCGCGGCAGCTTCGAAGGTGCAAGAGGTGCGGGCCACCTGGCCGTGCTTGCGCGGAAGCAGGTGGTTCGGCGCCTGGTTGGCGCCTTGGCCACGCGCACCCCTGTTGTTGGAGTGAGCGGCGTCGGTGTCCCCGCCCGCTCCCGGACCCCGAAGCCACGCGCTGCGGAGGGGGGCGGCGGCGGCGGGAGGGCCGCCCCCGGCCCCGCGGGCCGTCGCCGGCAGCGCGTCGGAAGCTGTATCAGCGCCCGCGCTAGCCCTGCGTAGCTAAGAGCCAATGGCGCCGGGACCGCGTCGACTCAGCGCACGGCGGCCCCCGGCAGCCATCGTCGCGCGCAGGGCCATCATCGCGCGCAGCGCGGCTGCGCCCCACCAGCCTAGAAGGTTCGCGCCCAAGCTGTCCACCGCCGCACCGGCCCACCCCCCCGCTCTGCCAGAGCGTGCCCACACGCTCCGGGATGCTGAACTAGCCAGATGCCCAGCTCGCTCACCTCGAAGGCACGAGCAGTTAATCCACGCGCCCCCCCCGTCGCGGGCCCACGGCCCCGCGAGCGGTGGCGCGCGGGGCGCCGGCGGGCCGACCTCAGCGCGCCGCCGAGCCGGCGTGGTCGGCATCCAAGAAAACCGACTCTTGTTGCCTGAGCCCGAAGGCCCCTCTGGCCCCGCAGGCTCGGGGCTCGCTCGCGAGGTCGCCCTCGCCGCCGGAGGCGTGTCCCGTAGTGGAGGTCGCGGTCGCGGTGGTCGGAGCGGCCGTCGGGGCATCTATTGCATGCCGCCCCTTTCCGGTTGCGGGCGGCACGGGGGGCGGGGCCCGCCCCTTCCCATGCCCCTCGCCGCCCTTCGCGGCCGGCGGCGCTCGCCGCATTCCCCGGGGCGCCCCTCGCCCTTCGGGCCCGGGCCCGCCACGAGGCCAAGGGGGGGGGCGCAGGCACGTGCTCGGCCCGCCCGGCCGCCGGCGCGCAGAACCCGCGCCGCCCGGCCCTCGGCCGAACGGCCAGCACCCAGTGGCCAGACTCGTCCGCGCCCCACCGACGACGATGACGGCGGCATGCGCGCAGAGCCCCCATTGCCCCATCGCCCGCGCGCCACCCCCGGCGCAGCGCGGTTCAGGCCAGCCGCGGTCCACAGCCTCGCGGCTGCAGAGCTAAAATGGGCAAACCCAAGGTCCCCACTCCTTCCGCGCATAGCCTGCAGTTGCAAAAACCGGACTTTACATCGCCCACTCCCGCGCCCGCGCCCAGACCCAAGCCTGGGCCCAAGCCCGCGCCCACTCCCGCGCCGCGCCCGCGACCGCGCCCACGCCCGCGCCCACCCCCACGCCCGCGCCCGCGCCAACGCGCGCGCCCGCGTCCACTCCCGCGCCCAGGCAGGCCCAGGCTCAGGCCCAGGCCCAGGCCCGCGCCCGCGCCACCGCTGGCACAGGCCCGGGGGGGGGGGGGCGGTTCTGGACCCACGCCTTTCGGAGGTCCGCGCCGTCTTCTTCCTCCGGACAAGATGCCGCAAAATCCCCCGTTCAATCAAAATCCGGCTACAATGCCTGGAAGCCCTTTCCTCATGCTAGACGCTCAAGGCCCCGCCTCGCCCTGGCAACTTCCAGGAGCCCCGCATTTCGTCTGGGATCGGTGAATTGGCGAAATATTCTTGGATCCGCCCGCCCACCGGACTGAGGGGCGCGTGAGACTTGACTGCGCGAGCTTCTAACAAGGCTTTCCCCCCCCCCCCCCCCCCCCCCCCCCCCGCCTCTGCCATTCCGCCGCACGGCTGCGGCGTCGACGCTTCTTTGCCCCAAGATGGCTTCCAAACGGCGTCCAAAACGAACTCAGGCCGTTCCCAACACGCCTTCGGGGCGCAATTTCGCACCATTTCCACCCCTCTTCAGCCCTTTGTGGGCATCCAGAAATGGTTCCCGGGGCCCTCAGGAGCGCCCCTTGACGGCTAACTGTCAGGCTCGCTCGTCTGGGCGATTCTCCACATGCAAACGTCGACTACGTTTTTGAGCTCGCTCAATTGTGGACAATGCTGGGCTCGCATGCGGCCCAAAACGAGGCCCAGACTGGCCCCGATACGGCCCGGTCTTGATGGCATCCGCACGAGGTTGCGGCCCATCCCGAAGTGCTCTCTCGCGGGCTGTCCTGGAGCTCCCCCGGGCCGCCTCGTGCTCCTCTAGGCCGACTTGTGGGCCGCTCTCGGGGCCCTCTTCGGCCCTCGTGGGCGCCTTTTGGGTCGTCTCTGGCTGGTCATGGGCAGCGTTCCAACTATCTCTGGTTTGCTGCTGCGGGAGAAGAAATCCTGGCTCCAGACAGCCAGCGTCCATGCCATGACCCGCTGGCAATGATGGCGGGCCGACGACTCATCGACGACTTCAGCATCGATCAGCCGCGCTGCGCGCCCGAGCCAAATGTGCGACGGGATGGAGGGGGCATGGGGCGCAAGAGAAATACAGAAAGCACGCGCGTGGGGGAACCTGCCTTCCTTTTCGGAAAATTGCCGCCCGTTCTTGGCGCCGTCTGCATCTCTTCCAGCGAGAACCGGAATGGTCGGGCGGTGAAAGCGAAGCGCCCTGAATGCATATTCGGAGGCCCGCGCAACTTTTTTTGACTGGACGCCCGAAATGAGTGCGGAGGTATGTTGCCCAAACACCAAATGGTGCCCAAAACCGACAGCGGCCGCTATGGGCAGGCGGCGCGGTGTTTCAAATGGACAAAGCCCGCGGCGACGACGACGACGACGATAGCGAATCAGGTCAAAAATCACAAGACAGCTCGCGGCTTGGGCCCCCCCGCCTGCCCAAACGGCGAGCATAAATCGGGCGTAGCCCCGCGCGCACTCGAATGCCCACGCCTCGTCCTCGTACTATTCGTAGTGCTCGCCCCTTCCTTCTCCTCCTCCTCAGCGCCGCACGCGGCGCCCTTGTTTGCGCGCGCCGCGGCGGCGGGCACCCCGTGGTGCGAGCGCGGCCGAGCCCGGGGCGCCCGTCGACCAGCGGCCACCTGCTGGCCGCAGCCGCCCCCGCCCCCCCCCCTGCCCTCGCAGGGGGCGCCGCCTTGGGCGCAGGGGGCCGGACCTCCGCCGAGGGCGGGAATAGCGGGGCCACGGCGGCGCTGCGCGGCCTCGATCCTCAGAGCGCCCCTCCCCCGCTCAGCGCGGGGTAGAACCGCGCGAGCTCGTCGGCGTCGAAGAACCTCAAGACGCGGGGCGGGTCGGTGGCCCCACATGGCTGCAAGGAGGTCGGAGTGACCAGGAGCTCGCACTAATAAACGAAGTCGAATATCTAATGCTCGTCCCTTCCTTCTCCTCCTCCTCAGCGCCGCACGCGGCGCTCTTGTTTGCGCGCGCCGCGGCGGCGGGCGCCCCGTGGTGCGAGCGCGGCCGAGCCCGGGGCGCCCGTCGCCCAGCGGCCACCTGCTGGCCGCAGCCGCCCCCCCCCCCCCCTGCCCTCGCAGGGGGCGCCACCGCGGGCGCAGGGGGCCGGACCTCTGCCGAGGGCGAGAAGAGCAGGACCACGGCGCCACTGCGCGGCCGCGATCCTCAGGGCGCCCCTCCATGCTCCCCAGATTGACGATGCGAGGAGGCATCGGGCTGGCCGAGGGCTCACAGCAGGCGTCGCAACAGCGCCTTACCTTCACACACGAGTGCCGTCTCTCGGCTCGACAGGCGAACACGCTCCAGCATCGCCACGCCATCCTGGATGTACGTCCTTGCTGTCGGCTGATGCCTCCAGCGGCCTCGCACACAGGTCATGCTCAAGCTGCCAATGACCTGGAAATGATGCGTGGCTCCTGCCCGGCGCAGCTTATGAGGGCAATGGCGATCGGGATTAGCTCCAATCTGCCCCACCAGACGGCGGAATGTTGCCCTAAAGCCTGCAGCCCCTCGGGGGAAAAGCTGGGCCCCGCCTGGTGCGTCGCCCAGCACTCGAGCCAAGAGAACCACTGCCTCGAGCTCGTCTATGACAACGTGCTCGGCAACTCCAGCGCGATTGCCGCCCTTGGTGAAACCGAGGCTGATGTGCGCCAAGCCGCGGTCGAAGTCCCACGCGAGCTGGCTCGCCTGCAGCATGGCCTCCACAGGCCGCAAAAAGCAGTTGAAACTCACGAGGATGGCGGCATCTCCCCTGGACATCGCAAAGCCTGCCATGGCCAAGGCCTGCTCAGGCAGGAGCGGCCTGGCCCTCGGGGGGACCTAGTTCTTCGACCAAGTCGAGAAGATCCGCCGCGAGCAATTGAGCGCACGCCGCAAGCACGAGGCGAAGTGCTGCAAAGAGGACAGGACGTCGCCGACCATCGACTTGGCTTGGCTTCGCCGTCTGCCCAACACCCCTCCAAACATTATCCCGGGACCTCGTCGGGACTGGGGCGTCGGCTCATTCCGCTTGGCGAGACAATTGCAGAAGAAGTTGGCGGCCCCAGCGTAGCGCGTCAGCGTGAGCGGCTGGAGTTGAAATGATCGCAATGAACCTGCTGCTGCTCGGTTGCGTTGTCTCTGCTGTCTCGTGCCCGTCGCCAGAATGGTCACCACCGGCAAGGCGCGGACTTGCGGTAAAAGCGCTGGCAAGCAACCGTCCGCTACAGACGCGGCCAGCACAACACTTAATTTCTACTGGAAAAACAGACACTGCCAAGCCGAAAAGTTCAGCGGCGTTTTCGCTGCTTGTTTTAAAAGTTGTTTGGGTTCGTGGTGTGATCGAATAACGCACGCGCCGACGCTATGCCGATCATGAGCGGCGACGCGCGCCCTTTGCGCGGCCGCGCCCGAACGCCCAAGGACTCGTCGGGCCGCGGCTGCGCGGTGACACGAACGAGCCCGCAACGCCATGAACAACGCATTGAACGTCGGGAAGCCGATCGGCGCTGGCGCGCGCTCGCGAAATCACGCCCTAGGCGCAACGCGCGGAGCGGCCCGGCCGCATTGTCAGCGCAAGCATCCTCAAACGCGGCGCGCGCGACGGCATTCACTTGCAGCGCTCGTGATTGAGTCTGGCCCCGCCGCCCCGGCGCGCGCGTCTGCTGCTGGATGCGCCCCCCGCTCGCACTCAAGGTCCGCCAATGCGCCCGCGGCGCGCGAAAGGCGGTCAGACGTCGCGGCGCGGCCGCGGCATCTGGCCGCCTGTTGCGGGCGACGGGCGCGTCGGCGAACCTCGGGCGCGCTCGGGCGGCTACTCCCGCGACGGGCGCGCTCGCTGCAGTGGCAAGGCCGAACTCGATCGCGACCGCCGTCAATGACGGCCGCGAACCCCCTGCCCCGCGACCGCCCTCCCCCGCCACCCTCGCGCCCCTCGCGCGCGCCCCGTGGGCGATCGTTCTGCCCCCCCGCGCGTGCATCATCCTCTAGCCTCGCGAGTTCTTCCGACTTCCCCCCCTGTCCCCCTCTGCGCCCTCCTGTCACTTCGCCCCCCCGCGCCCCCCATTCGTCGCCCGCTCTCTCGCGCGCCCTCTGTTCCCGCCCCTTTCTCGCGAGGGCGCGGCCCCAGAAGGCGCCCCTAAGTGGCCGTGCCGGCTCAACTATCTGTCGCGCGCACGTCGAATGGCACGGTGCTTTAGAGCGCCATTCGACATGCAATCAGGTTACATAGAGCGAAGCTCCCGATATAGATGACATCAGGGGTGCTGAGAGCGAAGCTCAGGGAATAAAAGATATCTGGGCGCAGGGAGCGATGCTCCAGATATGATAAACAACATGCGGCATTGAGCGGAGCCCCAGATATGCAGCAACACATTGGCATGACGAGGCGGAGGAGCAAAGGAGCACTCGGCCACGGCGATCGCCCTGATGAGCGGATCTCGAAAGCTCAGGTCGCATGGAACACTCCACCCTGGGCGTGCAAAGGCATCGCATCAATCTCAGTGCCACAAGCTGGGACCGTTACGCGTTGATTCAGAGCGCGCCTCCATGACTAGTGTTACATTCGTATCTCCATATGTCGGGCTAGTTGTACACTGCATCGGACGCCTTGGAGCGCTCATCCCACATCGCACGACCCGTCGTCGTGCCGAAGTGGGCCTTGTTCAAAGCGACGATCGCTCCCTTCTCGTTGGCCTCAACAGTGCCCCACAGCGTCGGTGAGTATATTGGCGCGGCGGTGGCCATGCCGATCACGTCCTCACCCAAAGGCGTCGTCGAGGCCTTAGCCTTCGCCTTCCCTTTTGGTTTCGCCTTCGCCTCGCCCTTTTCTGCTGCTAAAGCATCGCGGGGCCCCGCGTTCACCGTGAAGGACCACCAACACGCCGCGGGAATGTACATGTTGCCCCCTGGGTTGACGATAACTAATGTCGATTGCTGGACGACGTCTGCTCCCGTCGGTGTCGCCAGGAACTGCTCGTAGTTGTTCACGGCGATGCCTTGGTTCAGGAATTCTATCATGCGCACAGCGTGGATCAAGAGCGGCTTGCCCATGGCGACAGTGACCGTTGGCGTGCCTGGCATGGGCGCGCTCTAAGGACTAATGCGAAGGTCGCCAGCCCTCGCGCACACGAGCCAGCACTCCGAGCCCTTCGCCGTGGTGTTCTGCGCGACGAAGGGGGTGATCCCGTCGAGGCTGTGGGCGAAGCAGTCTGACACCCTCCCCTGCGCGCCTGGCCACTGCGGGTCGTTGTCGAGCTCAGCATTCATGTTGGTGGTCTCGTGGTCGATGAAGGTCCTCGCGCTCTCGTGCAGCAGCCCCGTCATGCCCCACCGCGCCGACTGCGACTGGTTGGCCTCATCGGCGCCCTCTTTCGTGAAGAGAGCTACCTTGGCCACGTCGAAACACTTGACCTCGGGGTTGAGTTGCGCACTCTCGCGCACAGCGGGCCCGCCATCGGTGTCGGTGCAACTGGGATTAGCAGCACTGTGGATCTGCTCCGACACCCACTTGGGCAAGTTCAGGCCTGCGCCTCCTCTGCTCAACATATGTTGGATCTTCGCCTTCCCCCAGCGCATCCTCTGGTACTCGGACCCCTGGTTGGAGCAAGCCTTTTGGAACTCGGAGTTCAACTGGTCCGCGAGGGCAATCACCCGCCGGAAACAAATGGACTTCTGCCTCTGGATGTTCGAGAGCGCCCCCTCGAGAGGCGGAGCTTCCTCCAACTTGGCGGGGCCGATCTTCTCGAGCTCGGATTTGGCCAACGAGCTCACGCGAGAGAGGTCGTTGACCGCCGTGTTGACGTCGCGGGGTAAGTCATGCACCCCGATGGTCTTCTCACGCCGTGCAGTACCTGGAGCTTGCTGATCGCGGCGGCCCCCTTTTTACTGCCATCGATGCTTGAGGCGATCTCTCGAAGCGCGGCCTGGATGTCTTCCTTCTGCTTCAAGAAGCCCTGCGACGGCTGCAGCTGCGGCGCGACGCGGCTGCTGCGTCCACCGCGAGTGCGCGAGCTCACCACTGACTCAACATCCTCTCCAACCTCATCGAATGCAACTGCGAGGCGCTTGAAGTTCTGCTCCGTCAGTCCGCTGCGGCGCGCCCCACCGTCTCGCCCTGCTTCTGGAGGGGGCATAGCGCCGCCAGAAGAAGTCATTGCATATGACGGCAACGGGAAGGCTCCAATCTCCACGCCGTTCGGGCCTCGCTTCACGGACTGGCACTCCGCCCCCTCCCACTCCCTGGTCACCTCGGGGCCTTCGATGGCAATGCATTTCTCGCCCTTCTTATTGACCGTCGGGTGTTCTGCGCACTCGCTGTCCCAGTCGGCGCTCGCCCCGTCCGAATCCATACCCCTCAACTTCGCCTTCATGTACTGCGCCTTGGTGTACTTCGTGGTGTCATACATTGTCAGTTCAGCCTGTCGCTTCAGCTCAAGCTCATAGTCTGACTATCTGCTTCGTCAGAGTCGGCCGCGCCTGTGTTCGGTTGCTCTCTGGGTGACTCGAGTCGAAGAGCTTCGCTGCAGTGCGCCACTTGCCAAGATCGCCGCTCATCAAGTGGAGCTCGCGCCTGAGGCCGTTCGGCCAGTTCAAGCAAATGCGCTGGCGAGTCCGAATATGATTCCAACGCGGGCTCGCATGGGGCGAGTAGCCGTGCCACTTCTTGGTGGGCCCCCGTGGGCGACGCGGTTCCAAGCAGAGGAAGCACTCGCATGGTGCCTCGACCTTGGCAGCAGCGGCCTGCTCGCTGGCCGAACTCCTCCTGCGAACCGCCGGTTGGGTTGGCGGGGGCGGCATCTGGGAGCCATCCGCCTCGTCTCCAGAGACGGGCATGGTTGCTGAGAGACGTTCAGTCAACTGAAGGGATGCGCACCTCGCCCTGGGCCTCAGGGTGCATCGAGAAAACGGTACTGAGCCAGAATGGATACGGAAGCGAACGGGGAATGATAAGTCCAAAGGCTGCCCCGACGGATCGCACGGTCATAATGACGGCCACGCCGCTCGACATGTCACGGAGCGTTCTCTCTGCCCGAACCCTGGAAAAGACTGTTGATATTTTCGAGCCCCAGGACCTGACCCCGAAAGAAATGCTGGCCGAACAATTCTTCGGATTGGCACCGAAAAGCCCTGATAGCCCACGAGAATGCGGAGAGCAGCAAACGTCGTAACACCTACTGACCATTATCGCGGTGGTTACACATCGTCTGCCCGTGACAACACGGCTGTCGGGGCCTCGACGCCAAGCCGGCCTGCCCGGCGCCGCGGTCTCGAACGCCGTGGCCGTGGGAAGACGGGGCGAACCCGCTTGTGTTCTCCTTGCTCGGGAAGCCAAGTCAGAGTGCGGATGCTCCGCGTTTGGGCGTTCCTTACAGAGACCAACGGCGAGAGCCCTCATAACAACGCGCTGTATACAATGTGCCCCATAATTGCAGAAAGCGGGCGCGCATAGCATCAACGCTGCATGGTACATAGCGCAACGCCGACAAGCAACATCAGCATACCATGTGCAAATGCGCAAATCCTTAGAGCCCAGGAACCCTTGCAGAGGCCTTGGGGTGCGTGTGCGTGTGTGTGTGTGTGTGTGTGGGGGGGGGGTCTTGCCAGCCAATGACACGCGTTGAACTGTGCTCGTGCCCAGCGCGCGTGCTCTGTATTGCTGTCTTATACTAGTGCTACGCTGTGCCACCAATGCGCCACGCGAGTGGCGCATTGGGTAAGCTCGCGCCGCTAAGCAGTTGGGTGCAACTTGCTACTAGATGGCACGATATGTCGCCCTTTGCCTTGAGAGAAGCGCGTAATCCTGCTCGCGGGCTCGCGTCAAGTCTTGGATTCGCGCGAGTTGCGTTGCAGCAAATGGGCGCGGCCATCGCTGGCCACGGCAAGCTGCGCAAGGACCGCTTCCTGTCGCGAGCGCAGATGATGACGCGACTTGGCGAATCGGGCATCCCGAACCACCGCGAAACCATGTCGCCAAACACGATTTGCACAGGCCTTGTCCCTGGCGTCGCCAAAAAGCCGGACGCAGGACCCAACGATATGCAGGTGTGAGCACAACAATTGTGATTCACTTTTCGGCGGTGATCCCTATGAGGCAACGAACCGTGCTAGGGGTGTGCCGAAATCAGTGGCGCGGTACACAACGCGAGCGAAAACGATTGATCTGAGTACGTAAGGAGACTGAGCGCGGGTGAATATGAGCGCGAGCGCGTCTGACTGTGAATGAGTCTGCGTGCGAGCGAGTCTACGTGCATGAATGCGAGTACAACAAAGCATGTTGTACTTGTATATGAATGTCAATAGTTTGAGACTGGCTGCCTCTGATACCTCGTGACGCTGAGCGTGGCCGCCGCAAGGAGCTTCCCCGGGACTCCCCGACGGCATCGCCCGCGCGCCGCGACGCCAATGTCGGCGCGCCCCCCCGCGAGGATCGCGCCCGCTTCCTCCCCTTTTTTTGCCCCCTCTTTGCCCGCGCACTCAGATGCCCAAGGCTGCGGGCGCAGCGCAGCGCGGAGTTCCCGCGACGCGCGCAGGTCGCCCTGGAGGGGTCCCAGCGACGCGCGCGGGACGTCCGCTGCGCGGGGCAAAGAGAGCTAGCTGGCTGGCCGATAGCGGGCAGGGCTCTTGCCGCTGGGCAGAGCGACGACGGGCGAGCGAGGCGCTCGGCAGAACGCAGCACGGAGTCCCCGCGACGCGCGCTGGTCGCCCCGGAGGGGTCCCAGCGACGCGCGCGGGTCGTCCGCTGCGCGGAGCAAAAAGAGCTAGCTGGCCGGCTGCTGATAGCGGGCAAAGCTCTTGCCGCTGGGCAGAGCGGCGCACGATACAGGGACCTTTGGCGGAGCTACTATGGGGCCACGAAGCGTGCGAGGGGTGGGCCGACATGAATGGCGGGGGCGCGTGCGGACTGTGCCACTGGGGCCGTCGGCAGAGCTCCTATGGGGCCACGAGACGTGTGAGGGGTGGGCCGACATGAATGGCGGGGACGCGTGCGGACTGTGCCACTGGGACCTTCGGCGGAGCTCCTATGGGGCCACGAAACGTGTGAGGGGTGTGCCTACATGAATGGCGGTGACGCATGCCGACTGTGCCACTGGGACCTTCGGCGGAGCTCCTCTGGGGCCACGAAACGTGCGAGGGGCGGGCCGAAATGAGTGGCGGGGTCGCATGCGGACTGTGCCACTGGGACCTTCGGCGGAGCTCCTATGGGGCCACGAAGCGTGTGAGGGGTGTGCCCAAATCAATGGCGGGAACGCATGCGGACTGTGCCACTGGGATCTTCGGCGGAGCTCCTGTGGGGCCACGAAACGTGTAAGGGGTGGGCCGACATGAATGGCGGGGACGCGCGCGGACTGTGCCGCTGGGACCTTCGGCGGAGCTCCCTGTGGGGCAACGAGTCGTGTGAGGGGTGGGCCGACATGAATGGCGGGGACGCATGCGGACTGTGCAACTGGGACCGCCGGCGGAGCTCCTATGGGGCCACGAAACGTGTGAGGGGTGTGCCGAAATAAATGCCGGGGACGCATGTGGACTGTGCCACTGGGACCTTCGGCGGAGCTCCTGTGGGGCCACGAAACGTGTGAGGGGTGTGCCGGAATTAATGGCGGGGACGCATGCGGACTGTGCCCCTGCGACCTTCGGCGGAGCTTCCATGAGGCCGCGAAGCGTGTGAGGGGTGTGCCGAAATTAATGGCGGGAACGCATGCGGACTGCGCCACTGGGACCGTCGGCGGAGCTCCTATGGGGCCACGAGACGTGTGAGGGGTGGGCCGACATGAATGGCGGGGACGCATGCGGACTGTGCCACTGGAACCTTCGGCAGAGCTCCTGCGGGGCCACGAAACGTGTGAGGGGTGGGCCGACATGAATGGCGGGGACGCGCGCGGACTGTGCCACTGCGACCTTCGGCGGAGCCCCTCTGGGGCCACGATGCGCGTGAGGGGTTGAAATGAATGGCGGGGGCGCGTGCGGACTGTGCCACTGGGACCGTCGGCAGAAACAGGTGAGGGGTGTGCCTACATGAATGGCGGTGACGCACGCGGACTGTGCCACTGGGGCCGCCGGCTGAGCTCCCATGGGGCCACGGAACTTGCGAGGGGTGGGCCGACATGAATGGCGGGAACGCATGTGGACTGTGCCACTGGGACCTTCGGCGGAGCTCCTGTGAGGCCACGAAACGTGTAAGGGGTGTGCCGGAATTAATGGCGGGGACGCATGCGGACTGAGCTACTGGGACCTTTGACGGAGCTCCGATGAGGCTGCTAAACATGTGAGGGGTGTGCCGAAATGAATGGCGGGGGCGCATGCAGACTGTGCCCCTGCGACCTTCGGCGGAGCCCCTATGGGGCCACGAAGCGTGTGATGGGGTGGGCCGACATGAATGGCGGGGACGCATGCCGACTTTGCCACTGGGACCGTCGGCAGAGCTCCCATACGGCCATGAGGCGTGTGAGGGGCGGGCCGAAATGAGTGGCGGGGACGCATGCGGACTGTGCCACTGGGACCTTAGGCAGAGCTCCTGTGGGGCCACGAGACGCGTGAGGGGCGGGCCGACATGAATGGCGGGGGCGCATGCGGACTGTGCAACTGGGACCTTCGGCGGAGCTCCTATGGGGCCACGAGGCGTTTGAAGGGTGTGCCGAAATGAATGGCGGGGACGCATGCGGACTGTGCCACTGGGACCGTCGGCAGAGCTCCTATGGGGCCACGAAACGCGTGAAGGGGTGTGCCGAAATAAATGCCGGGGACGCGCGCGGACTGTGCCACTGGGACCGTCGGCAGAACTCCTATGGGGCCACGGAACGTGTGAGGGGCGGGCCGAAAAGAATGGCGGGGACGCGCGCGGACTGTGCCACTGGGACCTTCGGCAGAGCTCCTATGGGACCACGAAACTGAGGGGTGGGCCGAAATGAATGGCGGGGTCGCGCGCGGACTGTGCCACTAGGACCTTCGGCGGAGCTCCTACGGGGCCACGAGACGCGTGAAGGGTGTGCCGACATGAATGGCGGGGACGCATGCAGACTGCGCCACTGGGACCTTCGGCGGGGCCCCTATGGGGCCACGAAACGCTGATGACGACGGCAATGACGATGATGGCGATGATGAGAGGAGGGGAGGAGGGAGGAATGGGAGGAGACGCTGGGATGGTCTCTTCGAAACGAGGACCGAACAACACAGGCTGGTTGGGAAAAAACGACGCGGACGATCCATTGGAGTAGGCGCGACGCGCAAGGCCACGTCGTCGGGATATGTCCGGCATGCTCCTGGCGGAACCCAGTGTTATGTTGTGGCTCCTCTGCGCGAGGAAGCCTGCGATGGGGGTGGCGGCGGTGGGGCCTGTCACCTTCGCGCCCGCAGCTCAACGCTGTCGTTGCTCAGCTCGCGTAAGGTCCAAATCGGCTCTGCGATTCGCATGCCCCGCGCGCGATGGACTCTATGCGCGTCGCGAGCATTTCTGCAAGGGTTCGGCCCTGAGACCTCGCAGGCCCAGGCGCAGCGCAGCAGCGCGGCACTGTGCGGAGTGCTGTAGAAGAGCAAGCATGACTCGCGCACGCGCCCAAAACATTAGCACGTCAACAATGTTTGGCGGTGGTTTAGACCTTCCAACGCAGAAGCCAATCGCAGCCCAGGACTAGCCGCGCGCGGCTATGCACATGGCCGCCCATAGCCCAGCGATGGCAGGGACGAGCCCACGCGCACCTCGGGGCTGCGCCAGGGGGCGCTAGTTGGTTGGAACGCATGGCTACGCGAAACGCAATGGCCGCGGCAAACAGCCCAGCGCTGAGTCGGAACCGAGCAAATTCTTGCAGACCCGAGTTCCAAATTGGCTCAAATACTGATCATGATGACTCGGGTGCGTCGCGCGGGCGTATCATGCTACATGGTTTTATCACGGTTGCTCGGCGTCCAAAGCGTCGCTGGCACGTTCTGCCTCACTTGTAGTTTAGGGCAAGCCAGGATTCTGCAGCACAGCTCAAGCGCAGGCTAAGTGCATATGACGCAAGGCGCGTGCTCTCTGGGCGATCGACAGCCAGTCCCCGTCTGCAACGCAATAAGCTAGCCGTTCATGAGTAGCTCAGGGTGGTTCAGGTCGTCGCGCTCATCGTTCAAGCGTCTTGCAGCTTTCGTTCAGGGTGGACCAGCCCCGAGCCTCCAATGGCTCACCGCTGCCGCCGTCGCAGTCCAAACGTCGCTCAAGTGTATGTCAAAGCGGTGCAGGGCCTTTGCGCTTGCAGTTCTAAAGCAGTTCAAGACTAGTTCAGAGTGGTTCAGCGTTTAGTAACCCGTGCACCACTGCAATGTGTGTGTCGTAGCAGAACGGCGGATCACGTCTACCTCAGGTTGCCCCAGGGCTTCGCGCGCGTAGTTCAATATCACTCCAAGTTTAGTTCAAAGTGGCCCAGTCTGTGGCAACGACGGCAGCATCACTTCTGGCGTCGCAATTCAAGGCTCGTTCAGGAGTAGCTCGCGGTAGGCCAAGCCGTTGCGCGAGTAGTTCAGGCGTAGTTCAAGACTGAACCAACGCGGTTCGGCTTGTGCTCACCCGTGCCCCACGGCTCTGGGCGCTGTAGTTCCAGAGCAGTTCAGGAGTAGCTCAGTGTGGTTGAGGTCGTCGCGCGCTAGTTCAGGACTCGATCAAACTGGTTCAGCCCATAGTCGCCCTCGCGCCCCTCCCGTCGGCGTCGTAATTCAAGAATAGTTCAGGGGTAGCCCAGGGTGGTTCAGGCCGTTGCGCGCATAGCCCAAGAGCAGTTCAGGACTAGATCAAAGTGGCTCAAGAGTAGTTCAAGAGTAGTTCAGGGTGGATCAGGTCGTCGCGCGCGCAGTTCAAGTATAGTCCAGGACTAGTTCGAAAAGGGCTCAGCCTTTGACCGTCCATGCGCCACGGCTGTGAGCGCTGTATTTCAAGAGCAGTTCAAGAGTAGTTCAGGGTGGTTCAGGCCGTCGCGCGCGTAGCCCAAGAGAAGCCCAGGACTAATTCAAAATGGTTCAGCCCTTGGTCGTCCTCGCGCCCCTCCTGTCGGAATCGTAGTCCAAGAGTAGTTCAGGACAAGTTCAGGGTGGTTCAGGCCGCCGCGCGCGCAGTTCAAGAGTAGTCCAGGACTAGTTCAAAGTGGTTCAGCTCTTGGCCGCCCTTGGAACACCGCTGTGGGCGCTGCAATTCAAAAGTAGCTCGGGAGTAGTTCGGTGGTTCAGGCCGCCGCGCGCGTAGTTCAAACGTAATTCAGGAGTAGATCAACGTGGCTCGGATTGTCATTTCCCATGGCCCACGGCTGTGAACGCTGTACTTCAAGAGCAGTTCAGGAGTAGTTCAGGGTGGTTCAGGCCGCCGCGCGCGGAGTTCAAGAGCAGTTCAGGACTAGTTCAACATGGTTCTTGCGCTAGGCCATGGCCAGCGGCTGTGAGCGCTGTAGTTCAAGAATAGTGCCGGAGTAGCTCCGAGTAGTTCAGGTCGTCGAGCAAGTAGCTCAAGACTAGTTCAGGGCTAGTTCAAACTGGTTGAGCTCGTGCAGGCTCAAGCACTGCTGCTGTGAACGCTTTAGTTCAGGAGTAGTTCAGGAGTGGTTCAAGGTAGTTCAGGCCGCTGCGCGCGCAGTTCAAGAGTAGCCCAAGACTAGTTCAAAATGGTTCAGCCCCTGGTGGCCCGCGCGCCCATCCCGTCGGCGTCGTAGATCAAGTGTGGGTCAGAAGTAGTTCAGGGTGGTTCAGGTCGTCGCGCGCGTAGTTCAAAGGCAGTTCAAGACTAGTTCAAACTGGTTCAGCCCTTGGTCGCCCTCGCGCCCCTCCCGTCGGCATCGTAGTTCAAGAGTAGTTCAAGCGTAGGTCAGGGGTAGTTCAGGGTGGTTCAGGCCGTCGCGCGCGTAGTTCAAGAATAGTTCAGGACTCTTTCAAAGTGGTTCCGCCTGTGGCCGCCCATGCGCCACGGCTGTGAGCGCTGTAGTTCAAGAACGGTTCAGGTGTAGTTCAAGGTAGTTCAGGTCGTCGAACAAGTAGCTCGAGACTAGTTCAAGACTAGTTCAAACTGGTTGAGTTGTGCAGGCTCAAACACTGCTGCTGTGAACGCTGTAGTTCAGGAGTAGTTCAGGAGTGGTTCAAGGTAGTTCAGGCCGCTGCGCGCATAGTTCAAGAGCAACCCAGGACTAGTTCAAAGTGGTTCAGCCCCTGGTGGCCCGCGCGCCCCTCCCTTCGGCGCCGTAGATCAAGTGTAGTTCAGAAGTAGTTCAGGGTGGTCCACGTCGCCGCGCGCGTAGTTCAAGAGCAGACCAGGACTAGTTCAAACTGGTTCAGCCCTTGGTCGCCCTTGCGCCCCTCCCGCCGGCATCGTAGTTCAAGAGTAGTTCAAGAGTAACTCAGGAGTAGCTCAGGGTGATTCAGGCCGTCGCGCGCGTAGTTCAAGAATAGTTCAGGACTCTTTCAAAGTGTTTCCGCCTGTGGCCGCCCATGCGCCACGGCTGTGGGCGCTGTAATTCAAGAATAGTGCAGGAGTAGTTCAGGGTAGTTTAGGTCGTCGAGCAAGTAGCTCGAGACTAGTTCAGGACTACTTCAAACTGGTTGAGCTCGAGCAGGCTCAAACACTGCTGCTGTGAACGCTGTAGTTCAGGAGTAGTTCAGGAGTGTTTCAAGGTAGTTCAGGCCGGCGCGCGCGTAGTTCAAGAGTAGTCCAGGACTAGTTCAAAGTGGTTCAGCCCCTGGTGGCCCGCGCGCCCCTCCCGTCGGAGTAGTTCAAGAGTAGTTCAAGACTATTTCAAAGTGGTTCAGCATTTGACCGCCCATGCGCCACGGCTGTGAGCGCTGTAGTTCAGGAGTAGTTCAAGAATAGTTCAGGGTGGTTCAGGCCGTCGCGCGCGTAGTTCAAGAGCAGTCCATGGCTAATTCGAACTGGATCGGCACTTGGTAGACCGGTTGCCCCTCCCGCCGGCGTCGTAGTTCAAGAGTAGTTCAGCAGTTCAGTGTGATGCAGGTCGTCGAGCGCGCAGTTCCAAAGGAGCTCGGGACTAGTTCAACCTGGCTCAGCCCTTGGTCGCCCTCGCGCCCCTCCCGTCGGCATCATAGTTCAAGAGTAGTTCAAGAGTAGTTCAGGGTGGTTCAGGTCGTCGGGCGCGCAATTCAACAATAGTTCAGGGGTAGTTCAAACTGGTTCAGCCCTTGGTAGCCCTCGCGCCCCCCCTGTCGGCATCGTAGTACAAGAGTAGTTCAAGAGTAGTTCAGGGCTTTTCAGGCCGTCGCGCGCGCAATTCAAGAGCAGTTCAGGACTAGTTCAACATGGTTCAGCCCTTGGTCGCCCTCGCGCCCCTCCTGTCGGCATCGTAGGTCAAGAGTAGTTCAGAAGTACTTCAGGGTGGTTCAGGCCGTCGCGCGCGTAGTTCAAGAGAGGTCCAGGACTAGTTCAAAGTGGTTCAGCCCTTGGCCGCCCTTCGAACACCGCTGTGAGCGCTGTAGTTCAAGAGTAGTTCAAGAGTATTGCAAGCGTAGTTCAGGGTGGTTCAGGCCGTCGCGCGAGTAGTTCAAGTGTAGTCCAAGACTAGTTCAGGGGTGCCTGCCATCCGCCACGCCGCAGCCAATCCTTGGCTCCATAGTTCAAAGGCAGTTCAGGTGTAGTTCAGGGTGGTTCAGGCCATCGCGCGTGTGCTGCAAGTGCAGGTCAGGACCAGTTCAGGATGCGTCTGGCCCTAGGCGGTCATGCCCCGCTGTTCTGACCGCCGTAGGCCAAGAGCCGTTCAGGTTTAGTTCAGTGTAAATCAGGTTGTCGCGCGCGCAGCTCAAGCGCATCACCAACGTAATTCAGTGACTGGGGCCCCTGGCCGCCCGTGGTCCACCGCTGGCGCCGTCGGAGGTTAACTTTAGCAGCCGCGCCGATCAGGCTACGCGCTGATACCGCCCGCGCATTTCAGGCCTGGGCAAGCCGGACCACAGCGCCATTCGCCGCGTCTGGCGCGCCCCCCACAGCTTGCGGCCCCCAAGCAAATCGCGCACACGCGACCCCCAATATAGTCGGAACCTCCGCGATCGCGGGGGCGCAGCGCGAGATGGCCAGCGGAAGGCGGGCAATGGGAATCGGGCGGCCGCGCGCCTCACCGTCTCGCAGCAGCTCCGCCGCGCGTGCGGAGCGCCGCTGCGCGCGCGGGCTCCCAGCGCGCCGCGTAAACCACCGCGCCGCGCCACCCCCCCCCGCCGCCCCGCGCGCGCGGGAACGCCAACTGCGCGGCGCATGGCGTCGTCGCCCGCAGCGGCGGAGGACGCGCGCACTGCTGCAGCGCAGCCGCCCGGCACGTGCACAACGATACGGGCGGAAACCCTATGCAATCATATAGTGTCATACACATCGGCCCCCCGTGCCGCCCCGCCGCGTGAAGATCTGTCGAACGCGCCGCCGCCCCGCGCACCGCCCCCGCTCACGGCCCTCAGCGCCCCCCAGCGTGTCCGAACAGGCGCCCCGACCAATGGCGCCACCAAGTTGGCAAGCAAACGACGGCACTAAGGCTACGGTTGGCGAACGATGCGGCGCCTTGCGCCCCAAGGCGCGCAGACGGCGCTCCGCAATCTGAAAATGCACGCGCGGGGCAGGCGCCTGCGCGACCTGCCCACACCGTCACGGTTAGCATTGGCGCGACGAAGGCCACCGCTTGCGTGCGGAAAACGCAGCGCGGCACCCGCGCCATTCGCTGCGCGACCGCTGCCCACTGATCCAGCCCGCAGTCGCGGAGTCGCGGACATGGTGCCCGCGGGGAACCCAAATGCGATTCACGAGCGTTGATCGCCCATGCGTACCGTTATGCCGCTGTCGGCGGGTTAGTGCAAAGGTGGTGCAGACTAGTCCAGAGTGGTTCAGGCAGCCGCACTCTTAGCCCAAGAGTAGGCCAATAATAAGCCAGGGCGGTTCAGCTCGTGGCAGTCCGTAGCACACCGTTGGCACCAGCGCTGCCCCAGACTGGTTCAGACGTAGTACAGGGTGGTTCAAATCGTCGCGCGCGTAGTTCAAGGGCAGCTCAGGGCTAGTCCAGGTTCAGTTCAGCTTATGGTCGTCCGTAGCCCACCACTGTAGCCGCTGTAGTCCGAAGTGTAGTTCATGGGGGGGCCAGGGTGGTTCAGGCAGCCGCGCGCGTATGTCAAGCGCAACCCAGGACTAGCCCATGGCAACTCGCTCCTGGGAAACGGCCCACCGCTGTCTGCATCGCAACCGACGGCAAGCCAGGGCTAGTTCAGGACTGGCTCAGGTCGTCGCGCGCATTGTTCAAGAGTAGTTCAGGACTGGCTCAGGGTGGTTCAGCTTCTGGTCGTCCGCGGCCCACCGCTGGCATCTGTGCAGTTCAAAGCCAGTTCAGGAGTAGTTCAGGGTGGCTCAGGTCGTCCCGCCCGTAGCCCAAGTCTAGTTCAGGACTAGATCAGAGTGGTTCAACTTGTGGCCGTCCGTAGCCCACTGCTGGCATCTTTGTAGTTCAGGAGTAGTTCAGGGTGGTTCAGGTCGCCACGCGCGTAGTTCAGGAGTAGTTCAAGAGTAGCGCAGGGCGGTTCAGCCCATTGCCGCCTCGTGCCAACCGCTGACATCTGTGCAGTTCAAGAGCAGTTCAGGATTAGTCCCGGGTGGTTCAGGTCGCCGCACTTGTAGTTCAAGTATAGTTCAGGACGAGTTCAGGGTGGTTCAGCTTCTGGCCGCCCGTAGCCCACCGCTGGCATACATGTAGTTCACAAGTAGTTATAGTAAAGGGTGGTGCAGGTCGTCGCGCGCGTAGTTCAGGAGTAGTTCAGAGGTAAGCCAGGGCGGCTCAGCCCATGGTCGCTTTGGGCCAACCACTGGCACCTGCGTAGTTCAAACGTAGTTCGGGACTAGGCCAGGGTGGTTCAGGTCGTCGCACTCGTATTTCAAGTCTAGTGCAGGACTAGTTCAAGAGTGGTTAAACGTCTCCTCGTCCGTAGCCCACCGCTGGCATCTGTGTATTTCAACAACGGTTCAAGAATAGATCGTGGTGGTTCAGGTCTTCGCACCCGTAATGCAAGTCTGGTTCAGGACTAATTCAGGGTGGTCCAGCTTGTGGCCGTCCGTAGCACGCCGCTGGCATACACGTAGTTCAAGAGCAGTGCAGGAGTAGTTCAGCGTGGTTCAGGTCGTCGCGTCCGTAGTTCAAGAATAGCTCAAGGGTAGTCCAGGGCGGTTCAGCCGATGGCCGCCCTGGGCCAACCATTGGCATCGGCGTGGTTCAAACGTAGTTCAGGACTAGTTCAGGGTAGTTCAGGTCATCGCACTTGTAGTTCAAGTCTCGTGCAATACTATTTCAGGGTGGTCCAGCCCATGGTCGCCTCCTTCCGCTGTCGACGGAGTCGTTCGAAATGCGGCTCTCGTAACTAATACATGATGTTTGAGGTCGACACGCGCATAGTTCAAAAGCAGTTCAGAACTAGTTCAGGGTGTATCAACTTGTGGTCGTTCATCGCCGACCGCTGGCACCCGTGCATTTCAAATGTAGTTCAGGAGTAGTTCAGGGTGGCTCAGGTCGTCGCGCGCGTAATCCAAGAGTAGTGCAGGAGTGAATCAGGGTGGTTCTGCTTGTGGTAGCCGATCGCCAACCGATGGGATCGGTGTAGTTCAGAAGAGCTCAGGGATGTATCAGGGCGGTTCAGGTCGCCACGCCCGTAGTTCAAGTTCAACCCAGGACTAGTTCGGGACTGGTTCGGTTTGTGGTCGTCCGCAATCCACCGATGGCGCCTGCGCAGTCCAAGAGTAATTCAGGACTAGACCAGGGTGGTTCAGGTCGCCGGACTCGTAGTTCAAGTGTAAGACATGCGTAGTTCAGAGTGGTTCAGCTGTTGGTCGTCCGCAGACTTCCGCTGGCATGTGCGCGGCGCAAGAGTCGTTCTGACGTAGTTCAGGGTGGTTCAGGTTGTCGCGCCCCCTGTTCAAGTGCATGCCAGGACTAGCTCATGGTGGCACAACCATTGGCCATCCGTGGTCCCCCGTTGTCGGCGTCGTAGGCTAAGGGCGTGTCATGTTTTGTGGTTGGTGGTCCACCTTGCTTTTCGCGGAGATGAATATTCAATTTCGGCTGCGCACCCCGTGGGCATCGTGAAAATGCAGCCACCCGCGCTGTGCTTATGTTGGGTGCCCCATCGATGTGGTCAGGGTGATTGGTCTTGCTCGTGGTGCTAAAGAGTTGTCAGTCGTACTTCCAAGTGGCAACCGGAGCTGTCGTTGCCCATGTGCGTTTCAAGCGTAAGTGTCGCTGCTGGCGCGCTGCATCCAAATCCGTGGATCAGGAGCAGCTTCGGAGCGGGCAAGGGTCAGTGGACCCCTGTGCGCCCGCAGCGCAAGCGCGGCAAGCACCACGTGGCACGTGACATGTCAGGAGCCGCGCGGTGGTTCAGTCTTTGGCGCGCGTAGCCCAGCGAAATCTAATGGTGGTTCAAGGCGGGGAGGGACGGGGGTCAACGCCGCCCGAGTGCCATATGTAGTCCAGGAATGGTTCACGGCCGCCGCGCCGCGCACCCCCTGGGCCCATAGAGGGCCGAGCCGCGAAAACAGCGCCCGCTTGCCAAGGCCCCCGCGGGCGCCCCCGAGCACCGCGAGGCCCGCGATCCTCGGTGAGTAGAGGAACGCTGAGACCAGACGTTGGTGCCCCTAAGGGCTTCCGCCCTGAGAGCCCGCTCCAACAAGTCTCACCACCAATGGCTTTGCGGGGGGCGGGGTGCACCCCCCCCCGCGGCCCGCGCGGCGGTGCCCCGCCCCCGCGGGGCCTCGCCCGAAAAGGTCTGACGCCGGAGAGCCCCGCACCATCAAGGCCTAAGCCAAGAGGGCCCCCCCAACGGAATCCCGCCAGAGCGGGCCCCAGAACTTAGGGGCCAGCTCGCAGGGTCAAACCAGCCAATTCGGACGACGACCCCCCCCCCACCACCACGCACACACTTTATCTATAAAGGCCTCGCCTCGTGGGGTCCCACCCTATACAGATATGGTTCACATCTTGACCCAGTGCGATATGCTGCGCGCGTGTGAGTGCGTTTTACAATCACGCGGGTGATTGCACAGTACCAGCGCATGTATCATACGCTTGAGGCTGGTATTGCATGTGCTGCGCGTTGCGCGCTTAAAGCAGCGCGTTCGTTCAGGCGCGCTGTAGGTGTTGATTGGGGGTCGGGGGCCCCTGGGGCGATTGCATGTTCGCATTGCATCGCATCTGTTTTGCACGGCTGCGCGCCGACTACAAGTCCATGGATCAAATAGTACCCCACGAACTGGCCAACACATACAACCTGATGTCATTGCGGCCTGGCCCCCGCCCCCTGCGAGCCGGAACGTCCATGGCCAAACTCTTGGCCGCCCACGGATTCAGGAACAGCGTCGGCGCATCTGCCCCGGACTCCCCCGCCCACAACTTAACGCTTCGATGGCAACTGCAGTTCGCGTGAACTGGATCCGAACAGTTCGCTCTCAAGCCCAAGCTTCCTCGGCCAAGGTGGGGCTCCCGAGTGGCGGCCATGCCGTCGATGAGGAAAGGGCGCGGGTCTGGCGCGCCAGGGCCGTCTCCGTCTACGGAACCCTCATCGGCGGACGCGCGCGACGAAGATGTGCGTGAGTGCCCGCTGGATCCACAGTCATCTGCAGGCGGTGGCGCAGCTGGCGCACGATGAGGGGGGCCGTCGTCGCCGTCAATGTCCGAGTCGACTCTCGCCACAACCTCGCTCGTGGCGGGCCTGCTCGGGAGCCCCATGGGTTGTGCAGGAGTTGGGCCATCGTGAGATTATCCGACCTGCTCTGTGCACTCGATTGCTGGCAGCCCTGGCAACGTCGTTGGATCCCTCAGCGACGCATAATAAATGGCTGAGGCCCATTCGATTTCACTCGCGGCTAAGGTGCGATTGCACGAGGGCACGCGGCAAATAAGAGCGCTTCGAGGGGAGCCCGCGGTTGTCGAGCTCCCGAGAGCAGCCTGGGGCGCGAGTCGCGATGCGGCCGCGGCCGACATAGCCCTGGGCCTCCAACTCCTCGCGGAAGCAAGTGTCTGGGCAAACAAAGCTCCCTCCTCCTCCTCCTCATCATCATTCGCCCGTCCACTCCTCCTGTCCTTCCCGTTCTCCACCAGCCTGCCGCCGCCTTCCTCCATCATTCCCACGCCGGCAAACATGCGCATCCGCACATCCCCTGCGGCGTCGGTCCTCCAGCAACGTCAAGACAGGCGCGTCCTTGAGCTCCACCGTCGGGCAGCGCGGCCGAGGACAGGTGAGCGCCATGAAACCGCCCAAGTCAGACTCGGCCCACGTCCAATACTGCACGTGGCGCCTGCTCTCCGCGGCGGCAACGACAAGACCGAGCAAGTCGACGTACTCTGGATGGGGAGCCCGTGAACGCGTCCATCATGCTCGTGTCGTAGCGCTTGGTGTCCACTTTCAACACTTCCAGCTCCTTCGCGCAGACTCTCAAGCCAAACTCAATGGGCTTGGTGCCCCCGAGCGTCGTGATGCTCGCGATGTTGACGCTGCAGCTTTGGATCTGGAGTACTCTGATCTGCACGTTGCCATCGTCACTGATAGTCCAACGGCTCAGATACTCGAGCTGCTTGATTGAGCTGATCAGCCACTCACGCACGAGCATCGCCATGTCGGCCTGCTCGCGAAGCAGACGTCGATCTCCGCAGTCTGCAGTGGCGGCAACATCGTGCTTATGACGCTTCGGAGCCCGGCGCGCAACGAGAGCTCCGCCGCCGCCGTCGACATCGCCGAAGGTCAGGCAATCGTCATCCTCAATGGCCTCCTCTGAAGCGTCATCGCCAAGATCGTCGCAGAAGCCGCTGAGCACCATGTCCTGCTCGTCCGTGAACACTTTGTTCGTGTGCCGTCGGACAGGCCCAAGCTTCCTACTTTCCACCTGGGCGATCGACAAGCACACGTTCCACAACTCTTGCAACTCGGAGTCGCCTCCAGAACCCAAAGACTTTAGGTCCTCCAGAGTTTGGTTCAACCTGCAAGAAAACGCATTCCAAGGAAAGAGTGCTGGACGGCATCTGCCCATCTCGCGTTTGCCGTGTGCGTGGGGGCTCTCATTCACGTTGTCGTCAAGAATGATGCCAGCGATGGACTCAATCTCCCTCTTGACGTGTTCACTGTTGATACTCCCTCCTTCCGATACCTGGTCAACTAGTGGCCTCGCGGGGCCAGCTGGATCCCTGGAATACTGCGTCACTCTGCGGTGCTGGCCATGGCTCTTCGAACTGCATTGCTTGAAGCACTCCTCCTTCACGCGAGGCTTGTCAAGCCGGCTGAATGATACGGGATCACATCTGCAAACCAGGTGACCTCGAGGATCAGGCCGTGCGCCCGCCGCACGCTGCCTTGCAAAAGCCTCAATGTATTCGCAACGCCTCCCCACTGCGTGACCGTCCACTGTTCCATGATAGCAATGGATTCGTCAAGGAAGCGCGCTCTGATATCAACAAAGATGGGCAGTATGAGGCCACGCATGTTGCAATCCGGGCACCCCTTCCTCTGGCAAGCTTCCAACTGGCAGGGGCACCACGTCGCTGCGTTCTGCCATTGTCGACCAGCTGGTAAACCACACCACGAACTTCGACAAAAAGTGACACTGCACCGACTCGAGTGCCTCCTGGACGTCTGTGACAATTATGGTTGCCGTCTGCCTCTTGATGAACGCGCCGAAGCCAGGCGACATCATGACGACCGCGACCCTGGATTGGAGAGACTGCAACACGCCATTCAAAGCTCCCCACCTCCACCCCGCAAAATATGGCAAGGACGCCGTCTGCACGAGATCGGCCGCACCGAATGCCTCCACATATTTGAGAAGCCGTGTCAAATCCAACCTGTAGTGCCTGATGAGATACCTGATGGCCTTGACTCTGCGGAGAAGAGGTCGGGAAGAAAGGCGAGCCACCGCGCGTTCGCCCGATGATGCGATCCACCGTGTGCCGACACCCTGGAGCCAACAAACAAAGCGGCAAACTATGACTTCATTGTGAATACTTCGGTGGCACCATAACGCCTAATGACCTGCAAAACCACGGCAGAACGTCCTCGTAGTCCGCCAGCAACCGCTCGGCGCCGATGTCAACTGTCAGCGAACGTACTCTGTTATGAAATTTGCGAACATCCGAGAAACACGGCCCAGCTAGGAGGAATATCTGCCAGAGGAGCGCGAAACATTTCCCAAGTGCACTGAACATTGACATGCAAATGTCGACCAACGGAAGCAAGCGCCTCTCCACACGATACTTGCTCGGGCCTTGCGTACAAGATGCCAGTGGATCGAACGTCGAGGCAAACAATTCCACTCCAGCCCACTGTGGTGGCCCATCGCTGTGCAGACGTACATCAAACTCATTGCCGTCGAGCCTGTTGAACCGCTTCCCCCACGACAACATGGCCATGCAGTCTACCCGTGCCCGAGCGAAGCGCAGTGCATTGTGGCCCGCCGTCTCCTCAATGGGCGCGTTCGCAACCTCGCGTGCTCGACTGATGGTATTATTCATATCTCGCAAGCTGCACCTTTCATTCGTATCTGCTTCAAGCCCCGTGTCGCATCCAACCAATCAAGAATAATTCGAACAGACTTGCTCCGGCTGTCGTGAGCTGTCGCCGACGGGTGCTCTAAGAACGCAGACTCGATGTGATCAAAATCGAAAGGTCCGAACTCCTTCATGATGCCATTCACTTGCCTGAGGGTGGGCGAGCTGCCGATGACCGGTCGTCGAGAGAAGCCCCGGCCCAACGCGGTGGCATGCCGGGGAACAAAAAACAATCCGATCTCACTGCTGACGCTGCAACGTGATATCCGAACATCGCCACCTCTACGGGCAGCGTCCTACCGTCATTCACATTGCCACACAATGACTGGAACCAGTCATCACAAGTAGTCGCTCCATCTTCTGATTGCGTCTCTCCTCGCAACGGCAATCGGCTCTGAAACAATGCCCTTGGACTCTGATCGCTAAAATCGACAACAGCATGAAATGTGAACTTGCTATTCGCAACATATGCGAGAAGAAAACATGTCCTGCCTTTTCCACGGCGCACAGCGGCCTGGAGCAGTCTCAACTCATCTGGGCAATACCTCCCTGCAGGAGACCCCTGGAAGAACTCGCCAACATCCGAAGATGACTCCGGCAATGTGGTTGCCCTGCAGTGGTCTCCCCAGCGACTTCTGATCCTCCATCTTGAACAATCTATTCCAATGGGCCCCAGGGCTTGCCACAATCACATAACGTGTCGCTGGGCCAGAAGCGAGCCCGTCAGCGCGAAAAGGCGGATGGGGACGCGAGCCGTCTATGTCGGCGTCCCTGGCGCCATCAGAAATCTCATGCAAATGAGAAAAGCCATCAATATCAGACATCGATGGGACATGCGCGATATATATATATATATATATATATATATATATATATATATATATATATAACGATCGGCGCCCCGATGCACAGCCAAAACGTCAACAGGCCACGAAGATGGGGCTTCTTGTCATAAAGAACCTCTGGCATCAAACGCCTTCAAATCCAAGTGAACATGCATCGCGCTTTCTGTCATTATGAGAAGCGTGTGTGTATAGTATGTTGCGTATGTCAAGATTATTTGGCCGATCAGAGCGCGTTGCCCACGCGTGTATGACTCACTGATTGGGGCCCACCAGCTCCTAGAGACGCCTGCGCCTAAAGACAAGCCCCATGGGCTGTCCCAGAATTCCCCCAAGACCCAAAGAATTCCCCCAAGAGCCAAAGACCAGACAATCCGCCATCCCGATGCGCTTCTCAGCGCGCGAGCTGCAATACATCCGCCGCGCCCCGTGGGCACCCGAGGGTCGTTGGGAGCTTGGTAGCTGGATGCGCCGACTGCGCGAAACGTCGCGCTCGCCCCGCGCTGGAACCGCGCGCGATTGCCACGTTTCGCTACTCGGGACGAACGAGCGAATGCGACGCAGCGACGCGCGGTTCGCAGCGGCGCGCTTGGCGCGCATGTGTTCGACGAGTTGCACCGTCGGGAGACTCGCCGGGCACACTTCTTGCTATTTTGAACTGAAGCAAGAAGTGTGCGACGACGACTCCCCACATGAAGAAAACGCGAAGCGCCCGCCGTTGCGAACGCGCGCCGCACTCCGTCGCATTCGCGCGCGCGCCGGACGAAGCGCCGCGAGCAATCGCCGCGCGCGCGCGGCGCTGCGCGCCAGCTGAATTTTGCTGAACTAGCGTCGCGCGAACACGCGAGGGCGAAGCGCGGAAGTCACCGCATTCGCGAGAAGAGCGCGCTGTGGGAGCGCGCGCGACACGCTTGCCACAGCTGTCCACATCGTCACGATGCTGCGTTTGCTTTAGTCATGGACGATCGTGTCTGCATGCGGGAGGGAGGTGTGTGACTGGGTTTTGTATGAAGAAGGTTAGTGGCACCGTAAGCCCGTGCCTGGCCGGTCACCGCCATCGGCTTGGCGCGTCGGCCGGATTGAGCTCCGACATCACGAAGACGTAGAAACGATGCAGAAAGGCGTTGACAAAGCTTCCCCGACCCGGCGCCCACCCGGCGACCCGGCCCGGGCCCAGCCCGGACCCGGCCTGGACCCAGCCCGGACCCAGCCCGGACCCGGACCCACCCGGCCCAGACCCGGCTCGGACCCGGCCCGGACCCAGCCCGGAGTCGGCCCGGACCCGGCCCGTACCCGGCCCGGACCCGGCTCGGACCCGGACCCGGCCCGGACCCGGCCCGGCCCGGACCCGGCCCGGACCCGGCCCGGACCCGGCCCGGACCCGGACCCGGCCCGGACCCGGCCCGGACCCGGCCCGGACCCAGCCTGGACCTGGACCCAGCCTGGACCCGGCCCAGACCCGGCCCGGCCCGGACCCGGCCCGGACCACCCGGCCCGGACCCGGACCCGGCCCGGACCCGGCCCGGGCCCGGCCCGGCCCGGACCCGGCCCTGACCCGTCCAGGACCCGGCCCGGGCTTGGCCTGGTCATCACGATGACGATGATGATGAGAAGGGTGATGATATGACGACGATGGCGATGACGATAGCGATGTAGATGTAGATGTAGATGTAGATGTAGATGTAGATGCCTGAAGGCCCTGCGTAGTTAGTAACAGTTAGCGGAACTTCTAATTGTTATGAACGGAGTTATAACTAGTTAGGTTTGGCCACTTTTAGCTGTTTTTTAATGTTTATGTTATGTTTTTGCATCTCATGTAGTTGGAAATTGGGGGCATCATGATTGGGCGCTTCGTCGATTTGGATCTGCTCAGGGGCCTTCAGTTTTTTTTTTTTTTTTTTTTTTTTTTTTTTTTTTTTTTTTTTTTTTTTTTTTTTTTTTTTTTTTTCGTCCTGGGGCAAACGCGACGGTCCGCAGCGCATCATGTTAGCAACATCGCGATGTGTATTCTACTGGCCAAATGCACGTGATGTCGTTCGCTATTTTCCTGTAAATCACAGGAGCTTTCAGCGAGGTCAGAGGCATCAGAACAGGGTCTGTATCATCTAAAAAGATGTGCCTGGAAAAACCTTCAGCGGCGTTCACATGCTTAGTTGCAAGCTGCTGGACAAGCACCTGCGACTCGCCATCGTCGCATTTCACGTGAAACCACACTTGCATTGCTGCATGCATCCCGCCCGACCCCAGAAGTACGTTATCACCGCGCTTGATGCGGCCGAAATCTGTCATGGCTTCGATGCTGGAGACGGCTGTCTGCGTCCCAGGGCACATGCGTTTCAACGCATTCAGCAGCTTCTGTGTTGCTTTCGTTGGGTCGACTAAGCCAGGTGAAACACGCGTGGTCTTTAAATCGTGCGCGTGCTGCGCAGTGAGTTGGACCATGAGAGCCTTCTCTGGCCCCTTCTTGCACATGTGGTCTTTGGCGAAACGTTTTACGTTTTTTGTGCTTGCGTTCCTGGACAAAGCAACTGAGCGACCCATGTTTTTTCAAACATTTCTGGCAAATGTGTTGCCATATGGTGCTTATACACCCAATAGCTTTCACCATATGCGTCCTGATGGCACCGAAGATGTTTCACTATCGCTGACTCTATCTGCGCGGTCGTGACTGGAAGCCGCCGCGCCGCCGTGATGATTATGTCAACGGCATCTTGCAATGCCAGCATACTTGCGATCTGGGGGGGGGCACTTGATCCGATGAAGGATGCATGGCAATTACTTGCCGAATATACCTGCACAAAACAGGCAACGCAGAGATCTCTTCTGAGGCACTTGCTTGGAGCTCACCAGTCTCCCATACAGTTGCGGCTGAGTGGTGTTTACTCGGCCACGTCCACTTCATGAATTACTCATGCAACTCCATTGCATCACACAAACACTTGAACTGCGCATGCCCTAAAAGTGCTTTTACTTCTCTGTCGAAAATACCAGACACAAAATAAATATGCATCCAGTCAAGGCAAATGAATGACGCAGGGAGATATCGCAAACCTGGGTCCAGCGCTATGTGTTCGGGGTGGAAGTTCCATCCTTTGTGCTGTGTGATGGTCGTGTACTGCCCCTCTGAAAACTCACCCCGCTGATATTTATCCCAATCGGGTCGAAGTCGTTCCAGGATCGCGATGATTGTCGCGTCATCGTTTCTGCGTATCTTTGACGCATCCAAGCACGCGTCTGTCACAAAGAAACCAGATACATCATATGTCAAATATTCAAACTTTCTATTCAAGACGTTGCGACATAACGCACAGGGTTTGGAACCAGCGTGCCCTTTGTTCATGTGTAGTTCCCGCAATGCCTCTTCGTCCCCTATGACGCACGACAGCTTCGCGACGATCGTCGCGTGCGACGTTGCGTCGCCGTTCTCTGACACGTCTAATGTAACACCGCTCGTCTCAAAATTGAAACCACCAGCAGAATTTTAAAAAACAACTTCTTTGAGGGTCATCTTGATGCACTGCCCGATGCCACCTGGGATGCTTTTAAGTTTTGCGCACCGCGCAGTGCTAAGCGTGAACCACGCATCTTCGTTACCCAAGGACTCGTCGAACTCAGCGAACGACCAGTAAACAGCATCAACCCCCCGATAATCTTTCCCCTCCGCCAGGGGGTCTCGCGGTGAAATACCATCGAAATATAAAATGATGTGCCACGGCGACGCCAAGCTGCATGGGTGCTCCTGAAGTGAGCGGCGAAACATCTCCCTGACTGGAGCGCTAGCCTTGCAGCAGGAATACAAAAATGGCCCAGAACAGCACACCCAGTTCTCGAAAGTTCTACCACTGACTAAAGGCGTGTCTATGCAACGCAAGACGTTCCCATATGCGTTCGACTCTTTGGCAATGATGTTTTCGTTTGCCCTGTATTGTGAGCTCCGTGAAATATTGTCGGGCAACCCATGGTCTCGCACATAGTTTAGGACACCCGACAGAGCACGCTGTGACAGGTATGAGCCCCTGTGGAGCTCCACCAGCGCCTCATCCGCCTTGCGTTTCCTGGCGGCGGACGCGGCCAGGGTTTCAGCCCAAATGGCTACAGACTCGATAACGATGCCAATGCGCATCATAGGATGCATGCGTCGCGTTATGGTAGGGGCACGCTGCATGATGCATCTGAATGCAGCGAGGCGATAGATCACACCAGAAGTGCACGTTGCATATCGATGCATATGGCATGATACGACGTCGCATCAGAAGGACATGTAGGTGCATAGTGATGCATACGAAGTGCGACGGTAGCTCGCAAGAGAAAGGAGTGTTGCATATTGATGCATGCGACTTGCGATGAAAAGATCGCAACATACTTGTGTTTTAGACATCATGGTGCAACGTCATACAAGCAAGAGAGAGTCCGTCGATGTGGCGCCGCCCACCGCCGCGCTGCAGCTGCGATGCGAGCTCCCAGCCCTGCTGGTCCTCAACAACCCCCTGGTCCTCCCCCTCCCCGCGTCGAGCACCTAACACTTGGCGTCGATCCACGCCAGCGCCGCGCTCCAAGCCTCAATGCGAGTCATCGTCGCATTGCGGTCGAAGCGGACGCGGCGATCTGCCCTCCCCACAACGGCCCTGAACACCTTCTGTGAAGGCTTGTAGATCACGTAGCCGCACCTGTACGGCGTGTTGCACTCGCACGTCGGCGGCTTGGGCAGCACGGCGGGCTTTGGCACGGCAGCCGCGGGTCGCCGCATGGCAGGGGGTCGCGCCTTCTTCATTGGCACAGCCCCCTCGGCGTCTTCGACGCCTGCCCCGCCCTCGGCGTCACCGACGCCTTCGCCAGCCGCGGAGGGGCGCTTCCTCGCCTTGGCGGTCTTGGCCTTCTTGGCGAGGAGCGCCCTGAGCTTCTCCTCCTCGTCGGTCAGGTCTTGCTCGGGCTCATCATCGCGCGGCTCATCGCGCGGCTCCTCGCGCGGCGGAAGCTTCGGCTCCTGCTGCGGCTCCTCGCGCGGCGGGAGCTTTGGCTTCGGGGGCTCCAGCTCCACGCGCGGCTGCGCAGGCGGCTCGGGCGGCCTGAGAGCCGCGGCCGCCGAGTTGGCGAAGAGCGCCGCGCACAGCGGTGCACCGAACAGGGCCTGCAAGACTTGCAACTGGCCGCCAAAAAACAAACAAAATAGAAAATAAAAAACAAAAACTAAAAAGAAAATAAAAAACCAATAAACCAAAGCAGGAATAAATAAAAACTGACAAAAACAACAAAAAAAAGCAAAGAAGGAAAGAAAAACCAAGACAAAAACAAGATAGAGACAAAAAACCTAATAAGCCAAAAAACAAACGAAGAACAGCCGTAGTCTCGTCTGGGGCTGTCATTGGGGGCGCTGCAGCTGCAGGCGAGGTCTTCGCCGCGTAACGCCTGCTCGACTTCCTCGCGTAGTCTGGCGCGTCCGTCTGGATCTCCTCCAAGGCGGGCCCATCGTCCTTGTAAGCTGATTTCCACCACGGCTCAGCCGACATGTCCTCGATGCGGTCGAAGTTCCACACCGTGGCGTACCCAAGCGTGGACCAACCCTTGCACGTGATGGCCTTGGAGATGGCACCCTTCACCTCTCCGGGGAGCCTGAGCCAATCGCCCCCATGCCCCTTGCCGCTGCCCCACGCCACGAGCGCGGCCATCAGCGGGCCGGAGAGCGCGTGGGCGCCGATCAGCTTGCACCGAGCGGCGACCAGGCGTATGCACGCCTTCTCACTCAGGTCGCCGCTCTTCAGCGATTTGAAATCGCTCGCCGTGAAGACCCTCGATGCAATGCTAATCTCTTGCCATTGCTTGGATCCGCCTGGCATTGACAACATGCCTGTCTTGGTCCCGACGCTCTGGCACAAGCGTGCGATGTTCTCTTGAGTCCAAGTGTTCAGCGAGTGCTCCCTGATTGGTTTCACCAAGGCTGTCGCCTCGTCAGTACTGATATGTGACAGGTTGTTGATCTTCATGAGGAGGCTGTCGTACTGGTGCTGGGCCACGGCTGATGGGCACAGGCCACATGCGATTTGTGTCGATACCCACTCTGACATGTGCTGCAGTTCCGCGCGGAGGTTCGGAACCGTCGTCATATGACGACAGTTCCGGACCTTCGCGCCTCGCGCCTCGCGATAGGTCGCGCCTCGCGAAAGATCGCGCCTCGCGATAGATCGCGGTCGATCGCGATCGAGCCCAAATGGCTATGCGACGCGGGCCTGTGTGATCTATATTCGAAACGAGAACCCGACACCAACTGATGCCAACTTGCAATGCCCCGCGCATCGAAGATTGGTTTCGGATGGCAGTGCGAGTCTACCACCTGCAACGGGTTGCATGCATCTTGGCATACATAGAACCGACGCGTATATGGCGATGTAAGTGTTGCCGCGTCGCGTATCCCCGCCAGTCCATCCGACTCGAACGAAGAGCGCAGACCACCTGCAGTTGTTATCATCATATGTCTCATCATCATTTTCGTTAAGTGCGCGCGCGATGATGCCGAGGGGACGGTCCAAGACATCACTCACAGAACTGGCGTTCTGGATTTAACCTCACCAGTCGGGAGCATCCCAAAGTCGTGATCCTCCGTATCCTCCTCCTCTTCCGCCTCATCCTCCTCATCTTCCCCTCCTCATCCCTCTCCTCCTCCCCGTTGCGGCCTTGGGGCTCTATATGTGGTTCCTCTTGGGGTTTTGGTGCTGCGTCATCCTACAGATATCGTGACGCGTCGGATGATCCTATGACGCGAGAAGGCGGAAACGCATAGCACCAATGCCATTCAGAGTGCGAAGCAGTTGCGAGGGAGCGATGGGGGGGGGGGGGGGGGGGGGGGGGGGGGGGGGGAGGGGGGGGGGGGGGGGGGGGGGGGGGGGGGGGGGGGGGGGGGGGGGAGGGGGGGGGGGGGGGGGGGGGGGGGGGGAGGGGGGGGGGGGGGGGGGGGGTGGGGGGGGGGGGGGGGGGGGGGGGGGGGGGTGGGGGTAGGGGGGGGGGGGCGCTTAGTAGCGTAGTAGGATGGGCAAGAGCATCATCACCAGCAGCAACAGGAGGACAACGACGAGGGGGGACGAAGAGGGAATGATGTGATGGGGAGGACGAGGATGGGGATGAGGATGAGGATGGGGAGGGAGGGGGGAGGAGGAGGCGGAGGAGGAGGGAGGAGGAGGAGAAGGGGGAAGATGAGGAGGAGGACGAGGCACCTGCGCTATCATGCCGACATTATCATCCCAGACTCATCTTGCATTGATGCATGCAGGTTTTTTTCTCTGACCCCTCCACCCGTCGTCCGTCGCCCCCACGCCCCTAGCGGGCATCGCGCTCGGCGCGCGCCAGCTCAGTCTCGGCCCGAACGTGGGCCGCGCTCGCATCATCTGCGTCGAGCAGCGCGTTCATCCACGCGTCCTTGCTCTTCAAAAACGCATTGAACCTCTTATCTGCCTATCGGGGGGGGAGGGAGGGGGGCGATCGCACGGAGGCGGGTGGGACTGGCGACACCGATGGGGCCATTGACTAAGGGGGTGGGCTCGAGAGCCCATCCCCTCCCCCCTGGCCTCGAGGGGCCCTTGTGTTGTTGTTAGTTAACAACCACCTGCCTTCTTCTCAGCCTGCGTCTTCGCTGCTTTGGCATGCTTCAATGCCGCCTTGGCAGCCTTCACTGACCGCTGGCGTTCCTGCTTTTTCATCCTGCAGCTCAAAGCGCACCTGCGCTTCCATCGCGATCGTCTTCGCTGATTTTCCCATGGACGCGTGAACCACAAATGGGGGCGCGTAAGCCACGCGTGAACTGTTTCGCAAAGGTGGGCGAATGAACCACACATGCTGCTGACGGTTTGCCAAACGTTCAGCCCCGCCATCGCAGGCGACATGTACGTAAGCTTGGGGGGGGGGTGGGGGGGGGGGGGGGGGTATGCGCAGAGAGTGTGAACCGGAAATGTGAGGGGAAGGGTCGAGATGAGGAGTGCGGCGGCTGGGGTGGGGCAACATGACAACAGTAGTGCCCAGCCGACCCCCGAACGACGACGGGCTGATCGATATCAAGATAAGTGTGGGGTGGGGGTGGTGGTGAGGAGCGGTGCCTCGTATGTGGTGGTGCGGGGGCTTGGGGTGGGGAGGGGGTGGGTGGGCCGGGGGGGGGGGGGGGGGGGGGAGGGGGGGGGGGGGGAGCGGGGGGGCGCGGGGGGCGGGTGGACAGGGGGGGGGGTGGGGGGGGCGGGAGGGGGGGGGGGGGGCGGGGGGGGGGGGGGGGGGGGGGGGGGGCGGTGAGGGGGGGGTGGGGAAGTGTGGATGAGTAGGGCAGTGATGTGTGATCACATGGTTGGCACTCATGCCATGCGACCGCGTCGCAGACTACATGCGTTTTCACGCAGCCGAGTTGGTTGAGGGCTGGGAAAACGCAGCTTGTAAGCTGCGGCGCGCGCGCGTGTGTACGCGACTATGCCTGCCATGTCAGCCGACTTGAAGGCGCTGCGTGCCAAGCACCGCAAGGAGGACACGGAGCACTTCAATGAACGGTTGGATACCCTGATCAGGCACAAGCAGCATTGCCAGAATATGTCCAAAACGGCGGACCGCAAGGCAGCCAGTATCTCATGCATGACATGTTGCAAGTGGTTGCAATCCATTCACGTCGAAATATACTTGCTGATTAGAACATAAACGGTTGGGCATCACCCGATGCAGTTGTATGCATGTTCGGTTGTGTTGAAACGCATTGCAATCGGCTGCGAGTAGTTCGCGTCGAAGGGCGCACTTGTGAC
>CAUYUJ010015025.1:0-34754 GCA_963575745.1 Prorocentrum cordatum
CCCCTGCCCTCCCCTCCCTTCCTCCCTCCCTCCCTCCCTCTCTCCCCTCCTCCTCCTCCTCCTCCTCCTCCTCCTCCTCCTCCTCCTCCTCCTCCTCCTCCTCCTCCTCCTCCTCCTCCTCCTCCCTCCTCCCCACTCCTCCCTCCTCTCTCCTCCCTCCTCCCTCCTCCCTTCTCTCTCCCTCCTCCTCCCTCCTCCTCCCTCTTTCTCCCTCCTCCTCCCTCCTCCCTCCTCCCTCCTCCCCCCTCCTCCTCCCTCCTCCTCCCCCCCCCATTGGGAGGGCCCTCCTCCTCCGCGCTGGGGGGAGGGAGGCGTGGCGCCTGCTGAAGTCGTCGCCCCCGGCGCTGCGCTCCGACCCGGCGGTCGCGCGCCCCGCCCGAGGGGGGGGCCATGTTGCCGCCATGGGGGGGGGGGGGGGGGGCATTTTGCGGCTCCGCTCCAGTCTTCGCGAGCAGAAGGACCCCCTTATATTTTCTTGTGGAAGTTGAGTATTCATGGAGAGGAGGCGCGCTGCCAAACTATATATTTTCAAAAGGTTGAAACATGTGTAAAACATGTTTTACACATGTTGAGCACAGCTTTAATTCAATGGTGGGATTATGTCTGGCGTGTCCCCCTGCAGGGGATTTTTCGACGACGAATAACAATTACCCCCAAAATACTCCCGAAATGTAAAAAACAATAGTGTCCAGACTATTGTTTGAATATTTTTGGGGTATTTTTGATTTTTCGTTGAAGACCCCCCTGTAGGGGGACAGGCCCGACTTAATGATAGGACTGTTCGAGTGTCCATGGGAGGGGCCTGCGGCTCCGCTCCGGTCGTCGCGAGCAGAAGGCGCAATCTGGAACATGTACATATTACCAGCGGCGGGTCGCTGTCAATCCCAGGATATTTTTTTCGGGTCGGGGACGACGGTGGGGGTGGTGTGGTGTAGACTTCTCCCCCGTTCTCCAAGGGAAGCAACGAAACATGTTTTTTGGTCTGCGGGTCGAGAGCGAGCCTCTTCCGGTTAAGAGCTAGGCGGGCCGCGCAAAGCTCTAATTGGGGAGACAGAGCACAGGCGGGCGGGGCCTCAGGCGGCCGGAGGGCGGGCCAGGGTGCAGGCGGTGCCGAGGAGCTTGCACAGGAAAAGGAACGCCTTGGACAGGAGCCGGAGGCGAAGGTCCGGAGGAAACAACGAAACATGTATACACCAAGATCCCGTATACACCAGACTCCGCGCTCCCGTGCGATTTTCAGCGCAGGGTCGGGAAACGCGTCGGTGTACATATGTATATATATATATGTATATATATATATATATATATATATAGAGTTCGTTGCCCTACGAAGGGCCCCATACCCTGGGTGTCTCAACAAGCGTTGGGGGGGCCCCCCCCGACGGGGGTCAACCTCGCCTCGTCGTCGCGCCGCGACGGGGGTCGGAGCGCCTTCGGCGTGCGCTGGCTGCCCGCGACGGGGGTCGATGTGGGGCCGTCTTCGGGGCTTGACGCCCCCCCCGACGCTGATCAAGAAGCTCGGAGTAAGCCTGATAGCACGGCGAAGACGTGGCCTCGCTCAGGTCAGGCCCCCGTCCTCGCATCAGGGGTGATGCCTCTGGGCGGCTCGGTCGAATGCAGCTGCAGCAGAGGCCTCCTTAATCCCCCATTCGGCCCTCCTATCTTCGGTCCCCTGCCAAAGGGTTTGGGGTCCTTTGGTCTGCTGTGCTTGAGTCGGGCCTGTCCCTCTACAGGGGGAATATTCAAAAATAGTCCAAAAATGATATGAGGACTATTGTTGGAGTATTTTTCGACCATATTGGAGGATTTTCCCTACCTAGGCTCTGCCTAGAAAGGGTTCTTACTCTGTTAGCTTAAGGGGCCGGGCAATGGAAAGCGCCCCGGGCGGTTCCCCCAGTCCCCGCCCCGCGGTTCCCCCAGTCCCCTGGGAGCTTTAGCTTTAGCTTTAGCTTTAGCTTTAGCTTTAGCTTAGCTTGAGCTTAGCTTCAGCTTAGCTTTAGCTTAGCGTTTCGCTTAGCTTTAACTTAGTTTTAGCTTAACTTTAGCTAGATGTAGCTTAGCTTTAGTTTAGCGTTGGCTTAGATTTAGCTTAGCTTCAGCTTAGCGTTAGCTTAGCGTTAGCTTAGCTTTAGCTTAGCTTTAGCTTAGCTTCAGCTTAGTTTTAGCTTTAGCTTTAGCTTAGCTTTAGCTTAGCTGTAGCTCAGCTGTAGCTCAGCTTTAGCTCAGCTTTAGCTTAGCTTTAGATTAGCTTTAGCTTAGCTTTAGCTTAGCTTTAGCTTAGCTTTAGCTTAGCTTTAGCTTAGCTTTAGCTTAACTTTAGCTTAGCTGCGGCTTAGCTCTAGCTTAGCTTTAGCTTAGCTTTAGCTTAGCTTCAGCTTAGCTTTACTGTTACTACTAATGCTGCTTTCCTAGGGGCTCCAACTCCTAGGTAGGGTCGCACTGGGATAATTCTCGTATTTTCCCTACCTAGGCTCTGCCTAGACGGGTTCTTACTCTCTCAGCTTAAAGGGGCCGGGCAGTGGAAATCGCCCTGGGCGGTTCCCCCAGTCCCCTGGGAGCGGTTCCCCCCAGTCCCCTGGGAGCTTTAGCTTTAGTTTTAGCTTAGCTTTAGCTTAGCTTTAGCTTAGCTGTAGCTTAGCTTTAGCTTAGCGTTTCGCTTAGCTTTTCGCTTAGCGTTTAGCTTAGCTTTAGCTTAGCTTTAGCTTAGCTTGAGCTTAGCTGTAGCTTAGCTGTAGCTTAGCTTTAGCTTAGCTTTAGCTTAGCTTTAGCTTAGCTTTAGCTTAGCTGTAGCTTAGCGTTAGCTTAGCTGTTGCTCAGCTTTAGCTTAGCGTTAGCTTAGCGTTAGCTAAGCTTTAGCTTAGCTTTAGCTTAGCTGTAGCTTAGCTCTAGCTTAGCGTTAGCTTAGCTTTAGCTTAGCTTTAGCTTAGTGTTAGCTTAGCTTTAGCTTAGCTTTAGCTTAGCTTTAGCTTAGCTTTAGCTTAGCTTTAGCTTAGCTTTAGCTTAGCTTTAGCTTAACTTCAGCTTAGCTGTGGCTTAGCTTTAGCTTAGCTTTAGCTTAGCTTTAGCTTAGCTTTACCTTAGCGTTACTGTTACTACTAATGCTGCTTTCCTAGGGGTTCCAACTCCTAGGTAGGGTCGCACTGGGATAATCTAATTTTGCGTCGAAAATCCCCTTGAAGGGGACATGCCCGACTTAATGCTATTCATCTGAGCCTTCCAGATGGGGTCCGCTGCAGCGGTGAACGTAATCAGAGACCTCCCCGGGCAAGGTGCAAGCATTGCTCGGGGAAGGAGCGGCCATTTGCGATGGCCCCCCAAGACGCATCCAAGAGGGGCCGCCGAAGGTGGCCAAAGACGGACCCCAAGAGTCCAGGCCTCCCAGATGGGGTCCGAGCGCACGGGGGTGGAGGCTCGCGCCGCATCGCCGATGCATCGGCGGTGCGGGTCGATGTGCACAGTGAACCCACACAGGAAGGATGGGAAACCTTGCCAAGGGTACCCCTGCATCCTTGCCCCTTCGGCCCATCCTTGGCGACGCTCGCTGGCCAACCTCGTTCGAACAACGTTAACATGGCCCGCCAAGGCCCTTGCATCCTTACCGCGCATCCTTATGATACCGGTTGACTGTAGCCCGATGCCTTCCTCGCCGCCGCATATCCTCCGACCCCCATCTACTCGGACCCCTAATGTAGTTGGCCTCCTCCCGTGGGCGTCCGAGAGGGGGGGGGAGGGCCATTGTGCAGTCAAAGACGCTGAAAGAGGGACCAGCTTGGGCACGAAAGTCGTCGCTTCCTTGATCATTGTTTTGCCGAGTGGCGCGGGACCTAGCATCCCCCCTTCCCCCCCCCCCCCTGGACCAGATCCGGGCAGTTTTCAGCGCCTGCTCCAGGCAGGTGGAGGCTCCCCCACAGGACGCAGTGCCGCAAACAGTCGCAGTAAGCAGAGGTCCGGAGCCAGACCCCCCCCCTCCCCTCCCCCTTCCGCCTAGTGTCGAAACGCCGAATAATAAGAGAACGTTCACAAAGGGGCTCGATGTCTCATTTGGTGGCTTGTTCCTCCAAACCCTCCTCGTGCATGCTGGCGCTTTTGGGGGCCAAGAGGGGCTGCGTTGCTTCTCTACCGTTCCTTGTGTCAGCGGCCTGATTGTACTCGAATCAGGAAAACGCCATAAAGATAAACTTTTGGAGTCTCGCGCGGATTTCTTGGATCCGCACTGGGCCCCCCCCCCCAGCGGCGCCTCCAGCGCCGCCCCTTGCGCGCTCCGCGCGCCAGGGAGGGGGTCTCTGCGCGGAGCGCTAAAAGTGTATGTCTATGCCGTCGTTCCCTACCTAGGCTCTGCCTAGAAGGGTTCTTACTCTCTTAGCTTAAAGGGGCCGGGCAGTGGAACACGCCCCGGGCGGTTCCCCCAGTCCCCTGGGAGCGGTTCCCCCCAGTCCCCTGGGAGCTTTAGCTTTAGCTTTAGCTTAGCTGTAGCTTAGCTTTAGCTTAGCGTTTCGCTTAGCTTTTCGCTCAGCGTTTAGCTTAGCTTTAGTTTAGCTTTAGCTTAGCTTTAGCTTAGCTTGGGCTTAGCTGTAGCTTAGCTGTAGCTTAGCTGTAGCTTAGCTTTAGCTTAGCTTTAGCTTAGCTGTAGCTTAGCTTTAGCTTAGCTGTTGCTCAGCTTTAGCTTAGCTTTAGCTTAGCTTTAGCTTAGACTTAGCTTAGCTTTAGCTTAACTGTAGCCTAACTGTAGCTTAGATGTGGCTTAGCTTTAGCTTAGCTTTAGCTTAGCTTTAGCTTAGCTTTAGCTTAGCGTTACTGTTACTACTGATGCTGTTTTCCTAGGGGTTCCAACTCCTAGGTAGGGTCGCACTGGGACACATTATTTTTTCTATGCAGGCACACGATGCGAGGTCTTGCTGCAAGAAACCCATGGGCACGTCCTCGTTCGACTCCTGCGCTGCGTCGGATGCCCGCCACGCTGGCGCTTTGGGGCCCCAAGAGGCTGCTTTCCTTGTCTGCCAGCCCTTGTGTCGGCGGCCCGATAGCAGGCACACGTCTCGCCTGCCTCGATCTGATCCCCATCCCTAAGACTGGCACGCCAAGAGGCGAGGACGATCTTGGGGATGCGCCCTCAGAAGTTGAGGGTTTCCCCAAACAAATCGGCATCGTGACGAGGCAGTGCCAGGCGCAGGGAGGGGGATCTGCTCCAGGCTGGCAAGCACGATGCGAAGCCCTGCCGCAGGAAGCCCACGGGCACCTCCCTGGCCGCCTCCCGAGCTCCGAGCCCAGCTCGTCGGAGGACAGGGCCTCTGCTTCGGGGGGCACGGCCGGGGGCAGGCCAGGCCCTGCGAGCTAACAGCGTGCCGAGGTCCTTGCGGAGATGCTTGCACGCCTTTAGCCAGCTGGGCCGGCGAATAGTCGGCATTTGTGCATGGCTTCCACGCGTGGTCTGCCTTGGCCCTGGGCTGGAGGCACTGGAACGCGCGCTCACGAGCTCTGCCCATGTGCTGTTCGCTTTCACCTCGTCTCCCTCTCCCCCCGCCTCCTCCTCATCCTCCTTGTCCTTTTCACTGGCCGTTCAGGCCATAGGATATGTCACACACACACAACGTCGTGTGTCACACCCCTGGGACACAGGCTCGCCCTTGGTAACCTGGCCATTGCGCTGTTCATGGCTGGTTGGCGCGTTTGCTTCCCTGTGCTTTCCCTCCCTTCACCTGAATGGCTGATGCTTCGCATGGCGGAGTTCCCTTACCATAAGTGGGGAAGCCGGTCAATTTTCATCATCACTGCGTTGGGGTCATGAGAAGTCCAAGAGACGGATGAGGCGCGCTGGGCGAACGTATGCCTTATCCACGCTCTCGCGGTCTGGACTCTATAGGGCGCGGTCCTGCGGATACGCGGCCGCATGGATGCGTTCCGCGCGGGATATGCGACAAAACATGCGTATCCACGGGGGTCGCGGCCCAAGGGCCTGGCCTGCGAGGAGGAGGAGGAGGAGGAGGAGCACGAGAAGTAGGAGGAGGGGAAGGGGGAGGGGGATGATGATGATGATGATGATGATGATGATGATGTGATGATGATGATGATGATGATGATGATGATGATGATGATGATGATGATGATGAGATGAGGAGGAGGAGGAGGAGGAGGAGGAGGAGGAGGAGGAGGAGGAGGAGGAGTAGGAGTAGGAGGAGGAGGAGGAGAGAGGAGGAGGAGGAGGAGGAGGAGCAGGAGGGGAGCAGGAGGAGGAGAAGGAGGAGGAGGAGGAGGAGGAGGAGCAAGGAGGAGGAGGAAGGAGGAGGAGGAGGGAGGAGGGAGGAGGAGGAGCTGTGGGGGATGAGGATGAAGCTGTCCTTGGTGTCTGGAGATCTTCTCGGGGTGCTGTCGAGGTTGCTGCGCCCCGCCGAGGGCTTCTCCCCGGGGGGGCCCGGACCGTCCGGGACGGCCGCCAGAGGCTCCAGAGTCAAGGCCCGAGCTCCACGGGGCGCCGAGGTACACGCCGACCGTTGAAAGTAGGTTATTTTTTTGATTTCCAGATGCCAATCTACTGCTCGCGCCCTCCTACTTCAAGGATCGGCTGGTTGCCTTCTTGCCCTCCTCTCCATGGGGGCGGGCGCAGGAGCCCCACTCTGCTTCCAGCGCCCTCCTTCCTGCGTCGTGCTTTCTTGCTTCTCACCTCTTCCGACCGGCGTGCACGCGGATGTCATGGCCAGGGGCACCACATCTGCAGAGAGTTCATGGCCTGTGCGTCCTCGTCTTCTGCTTCTCCCTTTGGATTCTGATTTCAAATGCTTCTTCTTCTTCTTCGGCCCCCTCTCTCAAGACGCTCCCTGGCCCCCTCCCTTCGTCCGCGCACTGGCCTCGGGCCATCGTGCGCGCCCCCACCCCTCTTCCTGCCCCCACCCTCTTCGGCGCATCCGGCTCCGCCTCCTACCTTTGAGCCGGGCCTGTCCCCCTACAGGGGGATTTTCGACGAAGAAATACAAAATATCCCAAACATAATCAAATAATAGTCCAAAAATAGTATGGGGACTCTTTTTTGAGTATTGTTTGACCTTTTCGGGGTTATTTTGGGGGTACTTTTTTATTTTTCGTCGAACATCCCCCTGTAGGGGGACACGCCCGACTTAATCCTACCTCGGAGCGCCGCGGTGCCGCACCGCTTCCATGGCCAGCAGTCGGGCGTTCTCTCTTGAAGCATTGAAGGATATGTGCGGCGTGCCCTCGGACGGGGTCAGGGCCTCCGGGGGTGGGGGCTCCCCGCGCTGCGCCTCGGAGAGAGAGAGAGAGAGAGAGAGAACAAAAACAAAAAGACAGAGAGAGAGAGAGGGAAACTCCTCGGAGGGGAGATGCCGCCAGATGCTACGCTTCGGTCGGGCCTGTCCCCCTACAGGGGGATTTTCGGCGAAAAAATAAAAATACCCAGAAAAATACCCCAAAATTGTCAAACAATACTCAAAAAATAGTCCCCAGACAATTTTTTGATTATTTTGGGGCTATTTGGGGTGTATTTTTTTATTTTGTCGTCGAAAATCCCCCTGTAGGGGGACAGGCCCGACTTGATGCTACGCTCCGAGGCCTTCGCTGCTGCCTGCCAGCCGCCTTAGTCGATTTCGCGCTGGTTCCTCGAAGCCGATCGGGATGAGGCACTGCTGGTCCTCTCCCGCTCCCTCCTCCTGCCTCCTGCCTCGCCCCCCTGCTGCGCGGCACGCGGCATCGCTCGGCCGTGTGCTTTTGCCTCGGGTGAGGGCCATCGAGGAGCCTCCTGGGTCACCTCGCGAAACAACCAACGCGCGCTCGAAGCCGAAATGATGTACGGGGAAGGGACGTCCGAGCGATGCTGAGAACAGCCGCCGCTGCTTTCGCGACCTCCCTGTGTGAAAAGCGCGCCGTCCGACGCAGACTTGAAGCGAGGTCTCGCCCATCTCCCGGCGCTGCCAGCGGCGCAGTTTTGCCGCTCACGGTCGTTCGGGGGCGGCAAAGAGGGGGGTGATGATTATGAGAGGAAGGATATCATGGCGGGGGCCATGATATCTCCCCAGATTTCATGGCGCCTCTTCTTATTTCGTTACGTCCCTGGCCCCCCCGCTGGGCCGCGCACATGCCGCCGGTCATGATTTGCTCCCCCCCTCTTGGACACCCCCCTCTTGGCCGCTCCCGAGTCGTGGGAGCTCCTGGGAGGCCTTGGGGAGTGACGCCCAGCGCAGACCCATCGAAGAAGAAAAACCGGCATACACAAACTTTTCGGCGCTCCGCGCGGATTTCTGAGATCCGCGTTGGCCACCCCCAGCGGCGCCTCCGGCGCCGCCATTGGCGCGCTCGGCACGCCACGGAACGGGGTCCAGCGCAGATGCAAGAAATCTGCGGGGAGCGCCAAAAGTTTATGCTTATGGCGTGTGTGCTTCTTTCAATCCAGACAACACCACACGCCCCGTGGGTGGTGCTATCTGACGGGGCTGTTGGTGTCGCTCGGACGTGTACACGGACCAGAACGAGATTTCTGCCTCCCCCCCGGTGCTTCCAATTGCGCAATTCGTCGCCGCGTTCGTGGTTCCCGAGGTGTCCAGCGGAGCGACGGACTGAGCAGATCGAAGCGGGGCTTCGCCCTTTCTAGTTAGGTGATGTTCTTTCTTGTTCCCGAGAGGCCGATTCCTTCAATCCGCGGACCCCCAGCTTCTCGACTGGCTCCCTGACAGCAGTTTTTTCACATATCCATCTCTGATGGCCCTGGGCCCAGAGAAGCGGCCCCCACGTAATACTCGGGGGCGGCAACGAGGGGGTTGATGACTAGGGGAGGGGATATCATGGCGGGGGCCATGATGTCTCCCCAGATTTCCTGGCGCCGCTCCTCATTTCATTACGTCCCTGGCCCCCTCCTCCCCTTGGGCCGCGCGCGTGCCGCCGGCCTGATCTGTGCACCTCCCCTCGTGGACGCCCCCCGCTCGACCGCCCCCGAGAGAAGCGGCCCCCACGTATACAGTCGGGGCCCTGAAGAAGGAACCCTTTTCGCTGGGGAGGGGCTCGGTGTTCCTTGATTGTTTCAAAGTTTGCCTCGGGTTATCCGGGGTTTTGCATAGGAAATCGAGGTTGAACTTATGGGAAAAAGGGGCCTCGTTCCTTATTTAGGGTTCTTTAGGTTAACGCTCCGACTGTATACCGGAAGTCGCGCAACAGACCCAGGGGCTGAACGAAGCAGTCCGCATGGACGTCCTGGGCCCACGGCCGGGGGGCGACTGGGGTCGGTGGTGCGGTCGGCGCTGGAGCCACTGGGAGCCCCGAGAGGGCGCCCAGGAGGCCACGACGACGACCGCTCCGCGACGACGAGAATCACCACGACGACGACGACGACGACGACGGCGACGACGACAACGACGACGAGGGCGAGGACGACGACGAGGGCGAGGACGACGACGACGACGAGGCCGAGGGCGAGGGCGAGGACGAGGACGACGACGACGACGAAACGACGACAGCGACCACGACGACGAACACGACGACGACGAAGATGAGGACGAGGACGAGGACGAGGACGACGACGACCACGACCATGACGACGACGACGACGAACGTGAGGACGACCACGACGACGACGACGACGACGACACTGAGGACGAGGGCGTCGACGGTGGAACGAAGCAGGCTGTCGTCGCGCCCCAGCGCACCCGGCGGGCCGCCCCGACAGGTCATCCGGGCCGCCCTCCGGGGCCAGGGGCGTGAGGCCTGGCGGGCGGTGCTGTACGCGACGCCGGAGGGGGGAGGGGGGCAGGGCTCGGGAGCGTCCCCCTCAGGGGAGGAGGGCGGGGAGGAGGAGGAGGCGGGGCTCTGGAGTGTCCCCCTCCCAGGGGAGGAGGAGGAGGAGGGGGGGGGAAGGGGGGCGGGGAGCATGAGGGGGAGGCAGGGGGAGGGCGAGGAGGAGGAGGAGGAGGAGGGCGAGGAGGAGGAGGAGGAGGAGGAGGAGGAGGAGAAGGCGAAGCGCGATGAGGAGACCTGAGGAGGGAGGGGGGTGAGGGAGGAGGAGGAGGAGGAGGAGGAGTTGGAGGAGGAGGAGGGCGACCTGGAGGAGTAGGGCGAGGAGGAGGAGGAGGAAGATGAGGAGGAAGAGGAGGAGGAGGAGGGGGCGAGGATGCGGCCACACCCGCACGCCCGCGCCGCGTGAGTGTCAATCACTAAGTCAGACGCAGACCCCGCCGCGTAAGTGTCCCATACAGCCGACGCAGACTAAGTCAATCACGTGCCACGCACCCCACTTGACACATACTCGTAGGATTCGCAGGCCGCCCAACGCATCGGCGTAGGGTTCTCCGGACGCGACACGCGTGGCGCTTACTCCCTCGACATTTCAGGGTGTGCGATGGGCGTGGTTCACCTATCCGCTTCGTGCTCGCAGAGCGTTGCAGGCCTGGCACTTTCTCAACACCAGGGGGGTGCGCAGAGGGTGGTCCCTCAGCGAAGTCTCTATACGCGCCAATCGGCGTGACATTTCCTGCACACCAGAGGGGTGCGCAGCTGGTGATCCTATACGCGCCAATGTCGCAATGCATCGCAGGCGTGGCACTTTCTCGACACCATGGGGGGGGCGCAGGGGGGGGTCCCTGAACGCGGTCTCTACACGTGCCAATGCCGAAAAGCATAGCAGGCGTTACACTTTCTCGACACCAGAAGGGGTGTGCGGGGACCCAGCACCTAGCAGGCGTAGCACTTCCTTGACACCAGAGAGAGCGCAGGAGGGTCCCAGAGCGAGTTCTGTGTACACGTAAACATTCCAAAACAACGCAGGCGTGGCACTGTTTCGACACCAGGGGGGTCCGCAGGGGGTGGTTCCTGACTGCGGTCTCTATGCGCGCGAATGTCGTAGGCGTGGCACTTTCTCGGGACCAGGGGGGGTACGCAGGGGGTGGTCTTTGAGCGCGGTCTCTATTCGCGCCATTGGTGCAACACCTAGCAGGCGGGACACGTTCTCGACACCAGACGGGGGGGGAGGGGGGGGGGGCGCTAGCTATTCTCGTTGAAGTTACGGAACACGCTGGTGGCGATTCCGCCAGGCACCGAAGAGAGATGATGGAGATGCTGGGCTCAGGAACAGTGGTGGCGAATCCGCGAGGCTCTCCAAGGAACTGCGATTGGTCTGGGGTTGCCTCGGTCTGTAGCGAACGTGCATCTAGCCACGCGAGCGATTAAAGGAAGCAGTGCGAACGTGAACCCAGTCACAGCGGAGTGTGGGAAGCCAAATGAGGAAAAGGAAGGACGAGGAGGTGCGGGATGCACGCAACGTTGCGTTGCGATTGTTGATATCTTGCTTGTATCCAGGCACTGCCACGACATACTCTATGATATCTTCATGTTAAGTTCGAACTAAACAGGGAGCAACATGGAAATCCACGCACGGCCTAACATGAGTATGAGGTGGGTGTCTAGGGAGCGTAATCTTCATCGTTTGAAGGTCGAACTCTTCAAACACATCTGAAACATCAATTGCTCTTCAGAACCAACAGCGTTGTATATACTTGCCCCCCCCGCATTTGTGAATAAGGAGGCGGCGGGGTCAATGGCAATCTGCGAGGCACTGCAAAAGCCCGCCGCAGGCGCCGATTTTGTCGTCAGCGCAATGTGGGTGGGTCGCGAGTGCGTCGCGGGTGGGTCGCGGGGTGGATCGCGGGATGGATCGCGGGCACGGGCGGGTCGGGAAGGCGGGCCCGGGCGGTAGGGTCGACCAGGCTGGTTGCTGAAGCGTGAGTCCTGCATGCGTCGCGGGAAAGTCTCGAGCGACAGCGCGATTCCCAAGTAAATCTTGAGGAACGCCATCGCGAAAGCGTTATTCCTGAGTGTCGAGGGCGCGGCGTCTGAGTAAACTGCGAGGGAGTCTCACGCGAGAGCGAAATTCGTGTATACATTCGGAGGAAGTCGCCCGCGACAGCGCGGCATCGGAATACACTGGGAGGAAGTATTCGGCTGGAGCCGTTGTTGTTGTAGGTAGGGGTCCAGCAGCGTATTCTGAGGCCCAAGACTGTCCGTTGTGAGCATTCTTACGGTAGGATCCCACATGAGAATCCCCCAGACATATTTCGAAGTTAACCTCAGCTTCACCGTCGCCCTTGTGAGTGCAGAGGCTCTGTTTTCCGTTTCCGCATCGCCCTTCTCTTTCTCGCCCTGGCGGAGGCCCTCGTCCCGCGCCCTGCTCTGCATACGCCTTGTCCTGCCTCTTCTCCCCCATCCACCCCCTCCCCCGCCCCGTCCAGCAAGGTCGCGCAAGTCGATGTTCCTTGGCGCCGTTGCCGCCACGGCCCCGCATGTCCCAAGCCAGTGGCGGCCGCGCAGAGCGAAACCCAGCTCTGCCGCGAGCTGTTCCACCTCAGCCCTGGAGTTGTCCGCTCTCTTTCGTCGAACTCCCGTAGCGTCTTCCGCAGGCAAGCCGTCCCGCTCTTCAAGAGTTCTCCGCGTGAGCGGCCGCAGGATCAGCATGTTCTGCATGCGCTTCTTCTCCATTCACAAGCAGACGGGGGCCCCGGTGGATAATTCCGCCATTTGTGACCGTCGGGAGCCCAAAAATGACGACAGCTACAGGATCCGGATGGGCCGTTCGGATTAGAGACGGGAGTTGCGGGCCCCAAAAGGAGGGGTTCCCGTCTGAGACTTTGTTTCAGTTCGCTCACCGACGCGGCTCCCGCCTGATATTGTTTCCGTATTCAAGCTTGCAGTGGCCAAAATTGACAGCGAGCAAAGGTTTCCGATGACCCGTTCGGATTAGTAACATTGGCTGCGGGTCCCACAGGGAAGGGGCCTCCGCCTGACATGTCTTTGCCTATCAAATCACTGTCGACGCTCCCGCCGGAGAGTCTCTCAGCACTCAATGTGAAGGGTACCGATGACCCGTTCGGATTAGCAACACGAGCCGCGGGCCTCATAGGGAGGGCTTTCCCACTATACATTTATTCGCACAGACGAGGCTCCCGTTCGAGACCTTCGCGATATCCCGGACTGACGAGACCAACAATGATGACAAATACCAGGTTCCGATCACCCACTCGGATTCGTAACGTGAGCTGCGGGCCCCGTAAAAAACGGAAGATTGAGCGGGTTCTTCTTGATATTGGGTCGCATTTCATTGGCGGACGAGGCTCACGCCAGACACTTTATTCATGCATTCAAGCTCGAGGAAGCCAAAAGTAATGACAAAGACCGGATCCCGATGACCCGCTCGGATTCGTATCATGAGCTGCGGGCCCCAAGGGGGGGGGCTCCCGCCTGAGAGTCGCCGCGATTCACTCACAGACGAGGCTCCTTTTCGGCATTTCCGCCATGGTCAAGTTTCAGGAACCCCCAAAAAACCAAATTGCCAGGATCCCGATGACCCGTTCGGGTTAGTGACATGAGCTGCGGGTTCCATATGAAGGGGGATCCCGCCTTACTTTTTTTTTCGCCACTCACCCACAGACGAGGTTGCTGCTTGAGGTGTTCCCCAGATTCAACCTTCAAGAGGCCAACAACGATAACAACTGCATTGCAAGTTCGGATTAATAAACTAAGCTGCGACCCCCAAGGGGACGGGGCTCCCGCGTGATACTTCTTCGCAGTCCACTCACGGACGAGGCTCCCGTCCGAGAATTCCGCCACGTTCAAGCTTCAGGAATTCAGCACTGACGACAGATTCTGGGCTCCAGTGGCCCGCTTGGCTTCGTAACGCGCTCGAATACGGGACGCGAAAACGACCTCAGCCACTGCTTTTCTTTTCCTACCGCCTTCCAGCCAGCAGACACAAAGCAGTGGTTGTGGCAATTTTCGTTAAGCTTGGCACCAGGGAAATGACCACAACCACTGTTTCTTTTTTAAGCCGGCTGTAAGGCGGCGCAAACAAGAAGCAGTGATTGTGGTCATTTTCCCGTCCCGCATCGAGACCACCTCCATCAGCTTGAAGAGGCCACACGCGAGGACAGTTAGCTACAGGATTCCGATGTCCCATTCGGACTAGTATTTTGAGCTGCGGGCCCCATCGAAACGGGGACTCCCGCTTGAGACGTCCTCGCAACTCACTCACGGACGAGGTTCCCGCTCTAGAATTCTTGATGGTGGTGACATGATGATCGGTGATCCAAATGGGATCACAATATAGGTCATGATACGTGTGTGTGAAAGACAGTGCGTGTGTGTGTATGAGAGTGTGTGCGTGTGTGTGTGAGTGTGTGGTGTTGTTGTGTGTGCGTGTGTGAGATAGAGAAAGAGGATGAGTTTGTTGATGGTGGCGGCTGTGGCAAGACAGCTGAGGATGATGGTTATGCGCATGGCATGATGTTGAACGAAGGAGCTGTTGATGAGCAGTTGTACACATGAATGAGGTTGGGTGTACGTGTTGATCATGATGATGATGATGTTGATGATGATGATGATCGTGATGGTGATGAAGATGGGAGTCCGAGTGTGTAAGCGCGTGAGTGAGTGGGTGTGCGTGTGTGCGGCGGTGGACTGGATGGGGCTCAGAGGGGATCTGTCGCAGGGGGGCGTGCAAATACCATTCTTCTGGAGGTAGAACACCAGATGACAAACTCCGAAGCCAGTCTGAAAATGAACCTTATCGTCGTCCCTGTGAATGCGGAGGCTCGTGTCCCGTCTCCTCATCGCCCTTCTCCTTTTCGCCCTCGCGGCGGCCTCCTTCCCGCCCCCATGCTCTGCCTCCTCCTCCTCGTCCTTCTGCATCTTCTCATCCACTTCCCCCCCTCGCCCCCTTTGGCAGGGGCGCGCAGATTGATGCTTCCGTGCGCCGCTGCCGCCACGGCCGGCTCAGGCGTGCTTTCCGATGACCAGATCGCGACGCCGCTGGGACAACCCCTTGGGCCAGGCCGGCGGGACAGCCCCACGAGCTGCCAGGGTTCGGAAGCAAGCCGTTGGGACAAGCCCGCGGGTCTCGAAGAAGTCGCCGACGCGTTCAGGCGGGAGGCACCGCGAAACTCAGCTCTGGCCGCGAGCTGCTCCACCTCAGCCGCGGAGATCCCCGTTTTTTGTTCGTACTCAGGCGCTTTCCGCAGAACGGGACGGCGGCCCGCGTTCCAAGAACTTTCGCGCGGGCGGCCGCAGGATGAGCATATTCTGCAGGCGTGTTTTCGCCATGCGCTCACAAACGAGGCTCCCGCGCGTGACTTCCGCTGGATTCAAGCTTGAAGAGGCAAGCAACGACGACGGTTATGGGTTCCGAGAAACCGGCCCGGATTGGCAACGTGAGCGGCAAATTCCATATGGAGGGGTGCTCCCACTTGATATTCCCTCGCCAGTCGATCACAAACGAAACTCCTGTCAGAGGGTTCCTCCCTACTCAAGCTTTGGCCAGAAGTGACGACAACTACTGAAATCCGATGGGCCGTTCAGAGAAGCAAAATGAGCTGCACATCCCTTAGAGAAGGGCCTCCCGCGTGGGATTTTCCTTAAGAACTCGCGGTGACAGTCGCAAGTGTCGGACGGACCTTCCGGATCCGTCGCGTGAGCTGCGGGTCCCATAGGGAGGGGGGTCCCGCGTAAGGGTGCCTTGCCATTCTATCACAGACGAGGCTCCCGCTCCAGGTTACTTCCACATTTAGGATTGAGGTGCCAAGAACTGACGACAATTACAGGACTCGACCAGCTCGGAGTAGTACCGTGAGTTGTGGGTCCATACGGAGGGGGATCCCGCCCGCGACGTCCTTGCATTTCACTCACAGACGAAAGTTCCCGACCGTGTCTTCCGCCGTATCCAGGGTTGAGTAGCCCAGAACTGATCACGATGACCCGTTCGGAGTCGTAATACGAGCTACGGGCCGCATAAGGAGGAGGTTCCCGCTTCTCGTTTCGCTCACCGACGGCGCCTCCGCTTCAGAACTTCGCCGTACTTCGGACAGATGAACCCAGAAATGGTGACAGTTGCAAGTTTTTCCGATGACTTGCTTGGTTTCGTAGGGTGGGATGCGGACCCCATAGGAAGGGGTTTCCCGCCATAGCTTTCATCGCAAATCAATCGCCTACGAGTTTCACGCCTGCGACGTCTTGGGATGAGTGTGTGTGTGTGGTGTGTGTGGTGTGTGTGTTTGTTTGTTTGTTTGTTTGTTTGTTTGTGTGTGTGTGTGTGTGTGTGTGTGCGTGCGTGTGTGTGTGTGTGTATGCGCGTGCGTGTGTGTGCGATGACGGCGGTTCTATTGGGAAAGCGGTGGCGCTAGTAGCGATCGGCGATGGTGGTGTGGTGGTGGCGGGTGGGGTGGTGATACTGATGGTTGATGATGGTGCGGATGAGGATGCTGATGATGGTGCGGACGATGGTGATGATGATGGTGGTGATGATGATGGTGGTGATGATGATGATGATGATGATGATGACGATGATGATGATGATGATGATGATGATGATGATGATGATGATGATGATGATGATGATGTGGGGTGATGGTGGAAAGCACGGGGGTCACGAAATAATTTGCGGTGGGGGCACAGAAAACAATAATCCCATTGTGGATGTGGGGAACAAGAAAAAACACTTTGGTTGTGATGATAAAAAAATCCGGGTGCGAACCCCGGGAATGACACGCCCATTGAAACCCCATCTTGGGCACGGGAGGGTTGAGCAATACAAAAGTGTTGGAAATGCGAATTCGAAAAAAACACCAACACCACCCTTAACAACAATAGTAACATTAACATTACCAGCAACAGCCACAGCATCAATCAGTTTAAGAGATGTCGTGCTTACCTTCTCGTGTACCTCTCAACTTGTAGATTCCAAACCCTCGGTACCCGCCCTCCCCGTATTCGATCGTGCACCCCTTGGCGCATATTCTTACCTGCCGCGATTACTTGATGCAGCTCCTGAAACAGAGGAAGAGAGGACGGATGGACGGGAGAGGGAAAATGATGGAGCACGGGATTCGCAGGAGAGGGGCTAGGAACATAAAGCGCGCGGCCGAACCAGATGGGCCCATCGGGCGGGTAAACCCTAACAGGCGCGTCGGGAAGGCGGGCCCAAACGGCCAGGTCGAGAAGGCGTGTTGCCGAATCGTGAGTACTGGCTGAATCGCGAGGAGAGCTCGAGCGATAGCGCGATGCACAAATAAATCGTCAGAGGGGCCGAAGCGAGAGCGTGATTCCTGAGTGTCGTGGGCGGCGTCTGAATAAGTTGCGAGCAAGTCTCACGCGACGTCGCGTTTCGTGCATACATTGTGAGGACATCCTGCGCGAGAGCTCGATTTTGGTATACATTGTGAGGAAGTGTTCGGCGGGAGATTGTTGTTGTAGTTCGGAGCCCAGCAATGCAGTCTGGCGACACCGAACTTTCGAGTTTCCCCTGATTTGGAAAAATGTGCGAGCCCCGAGGGGACATGGTTACCAGCGGGTAGCTCAACAACGCATATTCGTTTCAAATGAGAAACCAACAACAACATCATCAACAATAACAATGCAACCGCAACGCATCGACAATCCGCACCGCGGAGCCCAGCGTCAGCCACGCGCCCAGGGACAACGAGTTACCGTTCGACCCCCTCACTCGGATAGGTTGCCTCAGCACGTGCAGGTGCGACAAGCAGAACAAACACAGTATCCTGGGTTCCTGTCAGGTGAGGCCATGCGACCCACACGCGCACGTCCCCACGCGCGCTTGCGGAAATCCCTCGCAGACCGGCACACTGTTGTACCATCCAGTTGGCAGGATAGACAACGAATCCCCCCAGCATTCGATGGGGTACCGTCAAGGTCAAGGTCGAAGTCATCAAACCCATACGAAACACATAGCATTGCTTGCTCCATGTAAATGCATAAATCGGTGATCCGCGCATGCACGTGCCAGCACCGTAGTCATATGTAACAAGGGTCTTGCAGGCATGTCAAAGAACATGGTGTTGCATCCTAACACGTCGGACATGATCGATATGACCCCTCTGGTTTGTTTTGTCGTTCGCCTTGTCTGCCATGCCATTGTTGGCCAGCGACCCTATTTGTTTTTTGTTGTTTGTTTCTATCGCTCTCTCTCTCTCTCTCTCTCTCTCCCCTTCTAGGAGGAGGAGGAGGAGGAGGAGGAGGAGGAGGAGGAGGAGGGGGAGGACGAGGACGAGGAGGAGGAGGAGGAGGAGGAGGAGGAGGAGGAGGAGCAGGATGAGTAGGAGGAGGAGGAGGAGGAGGAGGAGGAGGAGGAGGAGGAGGAGGAGGAGAAGGAGGAAAAGGGGGAGAGGGAGGAGGAGGAGGAGGAGGAGGAGGAGGAGGAGGAGGAGGAAGAGGATCTCTCCCGCTTCTCCTGCTGCCCTTTTCCCAGCTCATCCAGCTCCTTCTCCGATCATCCCCCCCCCATCCCCCACCCTCGGCTCGAAGAGGAAAAAGATTGCTCGATGGTCGGCACCCGTATTGGGGGCAGGGGACTGCCAGGAGAGGTGGGTCGCCGTGTCTCGCACGGAAGCGCTGGCCTTTTTGGAGCGCGGGCGCCCGTGCGTTCCGAGGGGCCGTTGAGGACTGGACTGGCAAAGTGGAGGTGGACTCGAGGCCCTCGGCCCGCCCCCGCCCCCGAGGCCGTTTTTGGCACATCGTTGGCAAGGCCCCCCCGCCCCCACCAGCACGCCGCGCGCGGGGCGGCTCTCGTGGCGGCCAGGGCGGGGAGCGGAGGAGCTGGTCGCGGGCCTGGCGCTGGAGGCCATCAGGGCCAGCAAAGGCGCCGGGCCGCCCCCCGCTCCGGGCCGCGCGCCCTCCCTCCCGGCCCCCGTTCGGCCTGGACCGGGGCGGGGGGGGAAGGGCAAGGCCGGGGCCAGGAAGATGTCCACGGTGCTACGTTTTGTGTTTGTCCACCACTCCGGTGGCAGGCGGCGGCCCCAAAACACGGTGGAGATCGACTCGTTTCAGCACCTGTCGCCGGGGGAGCCGGCCAGACAAGTATACACTAAGCTTTGTCCCGCAGTGTTTCTGCGGAACCCCACGGACTGGGTCCTGATACCGTAGTGTCTACACGCGCGGCTCCCATGAGGGGACGGACAGGGAGGAGAGGAGGGAGGGAGTAGCAGGACGACGTGTGACAACGAGAGGGAGGAAGGGAGGCGGGGAGGAAGAGGGGGAGGGAGAGGGGAGAGGAGGAGGGAGGAAGGATGGAGGAGGAGGGAGGAGGAGGGCAGGAGGGAGGATGAGGGAGGAGGGAGGGAGGAGGAGGGAAGAGGAGAGGGAGGAGGGAGGAGGGAGGAAGGAGGGAGGGAGCGAGGAGGAAGGAGGGAGACAGAGAGGGTGTGACGACGAGGGGAGGGAGGGAGGAGAAGGACGAAGAGGGATGGGACATCGAATAACATAAACAGCGTGTGACCACGAGATTCCGGAGGTCCGCGCGGATCTCACGGGTCGGCGCATGACCGAATTCGGCCCAGCGCCGACCCAGGAATTCCGCGCAAAGTTTCAGCGTTGTTTCTCATTTCCTTTCCGCTAAGCCCCTGGCGGGGGGGGAAGAGGATGATGAGGAGGAGGAGGAAGAGGAGGAAGAGGAGGAGGAGGACGACGAGGAGGAGGAGGATGAAGGAGGAGGGGGAGGAGATAAGGCGGGGGTGAGGTGCCCAATTCGCTGTCGCGCTGCCCTCGAACGTTCGGTGGGGAACTGCTGGATAGCGTGTCGATCCGCTGGCTCTGGTCCACAACGCTTGGGCGCGACACGCTACCCACTTCTCAGTCCCCAGGCGTCAAGGTCAGCCCTGGGCCGCTTGGAATCATCCTGGGCCGAGATGCGCAGGACATTCAACAGATTCCAAATTTTGTGATTTTCCTGGCCCGGGTTGTTTAGAGGGGGGTTGCGGTTCCGATCGGGGCCTTCTGGCCAACGAACGGGTATCTTGCAAGCTCGTCTTGGGGGCCTCTCTGGAGAATGTTCGGGGCTTCCTAAGAACTGCCCGTCTGCCTCTTGCGCCGGCGGGCAATGCCGGGCCATCTTGGCGGCCGGGCGAGGGGGGGAAGTGAGAAGGAGAAAGCCTCCTCGCAAGGTTCGGAAATGCCCCGGCCTCCCGAGGAGTCCCCTGAGCCTTCCCCGCAGACAGACAAGCCCTCCTCAGAAGGCGCGAGGGCTCGTGAGGAGTCCCCGCCGCCGTCGAAGAAGGCCTTCTCCTCCTCGGTTCCCCCCCCCATGCGCTCGTGTTCCACAGTAGCGGTTCTCTTCTGAGGCCTGCAGGGCCGCCGGGGGCCGCCGAAGCCCTAAACGCGTGCGGCCTCTCCTCCTCCTCCTCCTCCTCCTCCTCCTCCCCTCATCCTCCTCCTCCTCCATCCCCCTCCTCTTCCTCCTCCTCCTCCTCCCATCCTCCTCCTCCTCCTCCTCCTCCTCCTCCTCCTCCTCCTCCTCCTCCTCCTCCTCCTCTATTCCTTCTCCGTAGAAATAACCTCTCTATCGCACCCCGGGGCAAGAGCTCAAAAAAAAGGAGGGCCTCGCGAGGGGCGCCGCCGTGGAGGCTCCAGGGGGGCCGCCGACGGAGCCCCTGCTTCTCGGGCGAGGGCGAGGGGCACTGCCAGAGTGGCGGGCAGCTCCGCGCGGCGCGGGGGGGCACGGGCGGCTGCCCCGTGGGGTCGCCGCCTCCTCGTCCTCCTCGTGCGCCTCGTCGACTCCTCCTCGTCCTCCTCGTGCGCCTCGTCGACTCCTTCGGCCCCTCGTGCCCCTTCCTCGTCCTCCTCGTCCTCTTCGCGCGCCTCGTCCTCCTCGTCGACTCCTCCTCGTCCTCCTCGTCGACGTCTCCTCGTCCTCCTCGTCCTCCTCGTCGACTCCTCCTCGTCCTCCTCGTGCCCCTTCCTCGTCCTCCTCGTGCGCCTCGTCGACCCCTTCGGCGGCGAGCGCGGGGGGAGACGCGACACCAAGACCACCAGGGGGCCCTCCTCCAGCGAGGAGGTCCACGATGCCTCCCCGAGCTGAATGCTGGGGATGTCTCGAGCGAGAGGGGGGACCACACCATCAGGGAGACCCCCCTCGCCTCCTCGCACCTCCTCGCCCTGCTGGTGATGGTGTCGTCTTTCCGTGTTCCTTCCCATCGGCGGCGAGCCCGGGGGGGGGTCGGACTCGAGGTTCGAGGCGTTCGGGCGTTTTCGTCGGTTCTCGGCGGTTCTCCAGCCTCGGGGTGCTTGCCAGCAGCTGCGCCTCGCCGCGGGCGTTTCGTGGGTGTCCGGATCGTCCCGAACGCCCGCAGCATACCCGAGTCATGACCCCCAAACCAAAATCGGCGGCGAGCGAAGGGGGGGAGTGAGAAGCAGAAGGCCTTCTCCGAAGGCGGTGGGGCTTCTCAGAAGCCCTCGCGCCATCTGAGAAGTTCCCCGCGTCTTCCGGGGAGGCCGGGAAGACTTCGTCGGGTTGACCACCCAAGAGGGGGTCGAGCTGCCCGCGTTTCTCGTGCCCCTGCCGCGCCCCCGTGTCGGGAGCGATCCTCGCCTTCCCACGCTCTAGGCCTCCGAGGCGGGGTCGGAGCAGATGGGGTCGGAGGGTCGCACCGCATCGCCGATGCGATGCCTCGCCGATGCGGCTCGATGTGGAGCCCGATTTGCCTCACTCGGACGTCGCCGACGCATCGCCGACGTCGCCGATGCATCGCCAGTGCATCGCCGGTGCAGCGCCGATGCATCGCCGATGCATCGCCGATGTATCGCCGGTGCCGCGCGATCCACCGACCGCATCTGCTCCGACCCCATCTAGGAGGCCTCTACACGCACTGTGGATCCCCCCTCGCTCCTCGGCGGGGGAGCTGGCGGCTTTTCGTCGTCTGCACCCGGTGCTGGCCTTTGTTCGTCGGCGGCGTCCGAGTGTATGGGGGGTGCGTGTCCCAGTGCGTGGCACTAAGGGGCCCGGGGAGGGGCCCCAAGAAGACTCACCGACACAGGCCCTGGCAGACGGCACCCGGCACTCTGCCACAACTCTGTGTGCCGTGGGGTCGCGGTGGCGGATCTCAGCGCTCTCTGAAGTGAGGCTTCAGTCGGGTGTGTCCCTCTACGGGAGGATATTCAGAAATAGCCAAAGATATTCCAAGACTAGTTTTCTTGGAGTTTTGTTGAACCATTTTTGAGGCATGCTGGACCATTTATAATTTTCCGTCCCAGATCCGCCTGTAGGAGGACATACCCGACCTGAAGTGAGGTCTCGAATACACCCTTGCCAACGTTTTCTTTGCCGGCGTTTCGGCATTGGGCGGAGGGGGGGGACCTGAAGATGGGGGAGGGCTGCTCAGCCATATCTATTACTAGGGCGGCGCTTCGCCGATCGGCACGGCAATAGATGAGAAAACGGTCACCTTCCACTGCAGACGCGTTGTGCTTGTTGTTCTTGCGGTCGTGCCAGACTTCTCGTCGGGAGCGTGTCCGGCACCTCAGCTTCGGCTCGACTGGCAGGCCGGCAGCACTCGGGGGCCACCTGCCCCTGGTGCGTTGAAGGGGCCCCAGGACACACAGGTAAATACACACAAATAAAAAGATTCCCCATGTGTTCCCATATTTCCTGGGTTTCTGTCTTCCCCCCCACTTCCCATATTCTCCCATATTTTCTGGGGAATCGAGGATTAATTGTGTCTGTGTGTTTCTTTTCCTCCTGGCGCACGGCGCACGGGCGCGCCGAGCCACAACTGGTCAGCCACCGCTCGACCTGTCGCAGACAAGGGTGCCAGGACAGTCGCGTCGGGAGGAGCAGGGGCCCCCATGACGCTGCCGAGCGAGGACAGACATCAGCGCCGCTGCCCCTTCCCCCCCGCCCCGTTCCTCTTGCGCCTCTTGCTGCCGCTGCTTCTCCTCTATCCAGGGGCGTGGCAACCCAGGGTGCGTCACACGAAGCACTCCAGCATCGTGGCCAGCAGCCATTCCCCGTGTTGGGCCGCGAGGTTGGCTTGGCATCGGTCGGACGTGTGCATGTTTCTCGACCGACCATCGAGGAGCATCCTGGATCATCTTACGAAACACAAGCAAAAGCTCACGAAGCCGAAACATGCAGCAACGGGAATGAACCTCCGAGCTGTGGCAGGCGTTTCGGGGGGTGCTAGAGGTGGTACCCCTGGCTCAAGGTGCCCCCCAGCTTTTCGCTCCATTCTGGAGCCCCCGGGGCCCTCTGGGCCTCGTGCGGGGTGCTCAGGAGGCCGCGGGGGCCTCCCTGGAAATCCTGGGGGCACCGCCCAGGGCCCAGGGGCGCTTCTGGCAGCACCCGAGCGTTGGGCCGCGAGGGTGGAGTCCCTCGTCGACCAGACCCTGCCCCCCCTCGGCGCCGCGGGGCGGGAGGCCCCCGCTCTTCTCCGAGGGAGGAGGGACGGGGAGGGCCTCCGCTCGTCCTCCTGGGCGCGCTGGGCCTCTCGGGGGGTTGCCTGCCTTCGTTTCCTGGTCGTCGTCCTCCTCCTTCCCTCCTCCCGCTTCGAGCTCCCCTCCGAGCCTCCTCGTCCTCATCGTCGTCATCCTCCTCCTCACCCATTCCGATTCCCTTCTCCTCCTCCTCCTCCTCCTCCTCCTCCTCCTCCTCCTCTTCCTCCTCCTCCTCCTCCCCCTCCTTCCCCCCTCCTCCTTCAATCCTCTTTCCCTCCCCATTCTTTTCTCCTCGTCCTGATTCCGTCCTCCTCCTCCTGCTTCCCTCCTCTTCCTCCTCTTGCCCTTCTCCTTGCTCCTCCTCCTCCTCCTCCTCCTCCTCCTCCTCCTCCTCCTCCTGGGCATCCTTCTCCTGCTTCCCTCGACCTCGTGCTCTCCTCCCCAACCTCCTCCCGCCCCGAGGTGCCGCATACGACTGCTACCGGGCGCCGGCGGGGAAGGGCTGGCGGGAGCGCGGGGCATCGAGCCATTGTCTCTGGGGGTGGGTGGATGATGATGCTGATGATAGTGATGATGATGATGATGATGATGATGATGATGATGGTGATGATCACCATGATGGCGATGATAATGCTGATACTGCTAATCATTGTGCTGCTGCTGCTGCTGATGATGATGATGATGACGATAACGATGACGATGACGATTATGATTATGCTGATGGTGATGATGCTGATGATGATGGTGATGAGGAGGAGGATGTTGATGTTGATGGTGGTGTGGTGTGGACGTTTTTTATTCATGAAGATGATGCTGATGACGATGACGATACTGCTGCTGATGTTGATGTTGATGTTGATGTTGATGTTGATGTTGACGACGACGACGACGACGACGACGACGACGACGACGACGACGACGACGATGATGCTGATGATGATGATGATGATGATGATGATGATGATGATGATGATGATGATGATGATGATGATGATGATGATGATGATTATGATTATGATGCTGATGATGACGATACTGCTGCTGCTGCTGCTGATGGTGATGACGATGATGATGATGATGATGATGATGATGATGATGATGATGATGATGATGATGATGATGATGATGATGATGATGATGGTGGTGGTGATGGTGATGGTGATGGTGGTGGTGGTGGTGGTGGTGGTTGTGGTGATGATGATGATGAGGAGGAGGAGGAGGATGAGGATGAGAGGCTGAGAGGTTGAGAGGGTGGTGATGCTCGCTGCCTCTGCCGATGCCCGTGCTGTTTCTGTGGCGCTTCTTGCGCGCAGCGACGCCGCAGGCGCTCCTCGCGGCGGCGCCAGAGCTGCGGAACGACCGGGCCCTGCTGCAGGACGCCCGCGCGCGCGCGCTGGGGGGGGGCCCGCCTCGAGGGTGCCGGGCCGGCCGCCTCAGAGTGGCTGGCCGGGGACACGCGTGATCGGAAGTCTGGCCTCCCAGGAGAGCGATCTGCCCAGACATCGGGCGTCTCGACAAAATCGAGGCAGAGGTTTGTCATAGGTTTTAGCCCCTCGGGGCCCTCGCCGGGCGTCGGGACCGTCAAAAAACGACTCGGGGTGAAAAGCCGGTCCCGGGGAAGTGGTCGGGAGGTCGGGGGCCCGCGTCTCGAAAAAATCGAGACGTCGGATGTCTGGGTGTATCGGAGGAGGAAGAGGTACCCATGCCTCTACCCTTGCCTCGTCTTCCCCTATTTTGGGGCCTCCCGGGCGGCCCTCGTCGCCACCGCTGGATGTTCGCCTCGAAGTGCTGGTCAGAAGGCACCCCGGGAGAGGTCCGGGGAGTAGCAGTATGGGTACTTTTTGGTTTCCCCATGTTGTTCTTGGGTGATGACGGGCGGTACGGGGGGGGGGGGCGAGGGGGGGGGCGAGGGCTTAGTGGGCCTTGGAAACGACAGAGCCGTTTTTTTACCGGTTCCGTTTTGCCGTTTTTGTTGCCGGTTCCGACGCCGTTGTTTTACCGGTTCCGTCGCCGTTCTTTTACGGGTTCCCGCTCCGGCCCCAATCTTGGAGCCGTTTCCGGTCGCCGTTTTTTCGCCGTTTCCATGTTCAAGGGCCTTTTTTTCGCCGTTTCCGGGGCCCACTCAGGGCGAGGGGGCTGGCAACGTCACGATTCGCGCCGGGGCCGCCTGGGAATTGATCTACCCCTCTCAGTTCCCGAGCTGCGCCGGCGGGCACCGTGGCGTTTGCCAGACGGGTGGATATCAGCAGCGGCCGTGAGCACGGGTGGGGTCCGCGCAGAGGGGGTTCGAGGAGGTCCGCGCTCCAGATGATCTGCACGAGCGAGATGGGTACGGAAAGGATGGGTACAATGTCCAACAGCAGTTCCTGTGCATTTTGAGCAGGACTCGCTGTCCGCGCCGCCGCGGCATGTGTCCATTCGAGACAGAGAGCCGCCCGCCCAACAGCGGCCGCTGTTGGTTTGGGACAACATTTGCTGTTGGGCATTGTACCCATTCTAGCCGTACCCATTTCGGGCGTCCAAAGAAGGAGAGGGGTTCCGAGTAAGTGTGGTTGGAGTCGGAAGCTGGAACATATACATTACCGGTGGCGGGCTGTGTTTCAATCCCAGGACTGCTTGAGGGTCGGGGAAGACGTCGGGGTGGTGTGGTGTATACTTGTTTCCCCGATGTTCCGAGGAAGCAACGAAAAGTGTATACACCAGGATCCCGTATACACCAGGATCCGCGTTCCTGTGCGAATTTCAGCGCAGGGTCGGAAAAAGCGTAGGTGTATAGAGTTCGTTTCTCTAGATAGAGTAGCATCGCCGATGCGGCTCGATGTGGTGCGGATGCATCGCAGACGTTGATTCAAGCAGTGGCGAAGCGTCCTGACTTGCCTATGGGGCCCACCACAGGATGTCATAGTCAAACATTGCGGTTTGCGCTTGTTTTTCCAGAGCGCGTATGTTTGGGACTCTCTTGTTGTAGTCAACCAGGCCAACCAGTCATATGGGGTTACAGAGGATTGCATTGTCGGGCGAAGGGAACTATGCACATGCACCGATCCTGACCTGACAACGCCCATCCTTGACCCAGGATCGGTGCATATACCTTCCTGGTCAAGGTAGGAGGGCGTATGCGCCGCTCCTGGGCTCAGGATGGTCCTGGCCAGAGTCGGTGTCTGTGCACAGTTCGCTTTGCTCTACATCCGAACTCTGAGCATTCTTCTTGCTCGGAGGGCATGTCGTTCAAGGCCTACAGGAAAGCCCGTGTCGATCGGTCCCTGCTCGAGCGATCGGCATGGGTCGGGGCGGACGAAAGGGGGGGATTGGGAAAGGGGGGGGTACGAAATTTGCTGCATGCAGATGGTTTCGGCCTCACCGAGGGGCCCATTCCTCGATGCATAGCCGCCTCCGGCGCCGGGAGGTGCCGGGAAAATCAGCTACGTGAGCTGATTCTCGAACCCCCCCTTTGCTATCCCCCCCTTTCGCCCGACCCGAATGGGTACGGGAACGAGCGGGGAGGCAGGCTGCCGCCAGCGCCCCCGGGGCGCGGGGCCCGAAGCCCCAGGACTCGGGGAGGGCGCCCCGTCGTGGCGGCAAGGGCCACCACGGAGGCTGGCCTTGGGGGAGAGGGAGAGGGGCAGGAGAGGAAGAGGACGAGGACGAGGAGGAGGAGGAGGAGGAGGAATAATTAGGAGGAGGAGGAGGAGGAGGAGGAGGAGGAGGAGGAGGAGGAGAGGAGGATGAGGAGGGAGGAGGAGGGAGGAGGGGGGAGGAGGGAGGAGGAGGAGGAGGAGCCGAGACGGCGCTGGCTGGCCTTTGGGGGGGGGGCCCTGGTCGCCACGGCTGGACGCAGCTCGGGCAACGGGTGCGCTTGGGACCCCTGGCTGGATGCGGGGACCGACGGTTCTGCTCCGAGGGTCCCTGCCCCAGGCTCATGATGTTCCCAACCTATTTGAGCCTTGGCTCACCAGAAAGAATTTCGAGCACCAGAAACCAATCGGGAAACGGGTGCGCTGGGACCCCTGGCTGGATCCGGGGACTGACGGTTCTGCTCTCACCAGAGAGAACTCCGAGCACCAGAAGCAAACAAAAAGAACGAAACTCGAGGGCTCTCACGTGCCGGGCCCTGGGAGACACTCGCCCGACACTGTTTCGACACTCTTTTGACACTCTTTCTGGGTGCTCGGAATCATGTCTGGGATGTGGTCCTCAAGTGCGATGGGAGCAACAGCACCCTAGGCAGAAGGATTTCGGCACGTGGTGCGAAGTTCCCCCCCTCCCCACCGAGTCCCCCTCACCCCTCCTCCTCTTTGTGTCCTCCTCCTCCTCCTCCTCCTCCTCCTCCTCCTCCTCCTCCTGCTCCTCCTCCGGTTCGCATCACCTGACGGATCCAAGTCGCCGATACCCGTTTTCAGCAGGAATCGTTGGCGGTGCCTCCGCGGGCGCTGTCCATTCGAGGCAAGAAGTTTGGCAGTGGACCACGCGCAGAGGGGGGTAGGGGGAGGGGGGAAGGATTCTTAGAAGCACCCCTGCTTCTTAGAAGGCGCGGTCCTTAATTATGTATAGATGTAAGGCCTCCGCTTTCTACGAAGCAGCCTCCTTCTAAGAAGCCTTCCCCCCTCCCACCACCCCCTTCTGCGCGCCGCCAATGGACCCCTGAAGGGTTCTGGGATCCGATTTGGAGCGGCCGTTGTCTCAACCCGCTCTGCTCCGATAGAGGCCCGCCCTCGAAGGGCGAAGTCTACCTGCCCGTAAAAGACCAGTATCTGGGGCCTACGCGGAAACCAGTTTTCGCGCTCAGCTACAAGCGTAGATGGGCACCTTCGTTGCCGCTACGTCTCTAGACGCACTCGGGGCGGATGCGTCTATAGACAGTTCGGCCGATGCGTTCGGCGCAATGCTAAAGCATGCTCCTGTTCTAGACTGGCTGCTGTCGTCAGGGCGAACCTTTTTTCTGTGCAGTCGACTCGATCGGTGTCTCGATTGTTTTCGATGGCTGAACCAGACATGGTAGATATCCTGGATGGGGCAATAATCGCTCCCCCCCCTTGGATCCGCTGGCGGGGTTGGGCACGAGCTGTCGGAACGGGTGGAGGGGGGCTTGGAGGAGGAGGAGGAGGAGGAGGAGGAGGAGGAGGAGGAGGAGGAGGAGGAGGAGGAGGAGGAGGAGGGGGGGGGGGATGGGCAAGCACAGTCGGAAGGTTCGTCGCCCACGCCTCGATGAATGTCCCACCCAGGGTACGTTTATGGCTTGCTTGGGTTCTCGAGCAGGTCCCGCTCGGTGCCTCCAGGCCCTCCCCTCTCTGATCCGCCCCTGGGCCCCAGGAAGGCCGGAGGCCCCCACACCATTAGGCCGCAGGGGCCGTTTTAGAAGCGGGCGGCTCATAGGGCGCAGATCTGGTTGCTGTGGGGAGGCGGCGGAGACCTCCCTGGAGGGCACGGCGACGGGGGGGGTGGGGGGGGCGAGGAAGGGGGCAGGAGCAGGGGGGATGGGGAGGAGGAGGAGGAGGAGGAGGAGGAGGAGGAGGAGGAGGAGGAGGAGGAGGAGGAGGAGGAGGAGGAGGAGGAGGGAGGGGGGAAGAGGGGAGAGCCGGAGAGTCAGGAGAGGGAGGCAGGGGGAAGGGAGCGTGTGAGGGAGGGAGGGGCAGGGAGGAGGAGGAGGAGGAGGAGGAAGAGGAGGAGGAGGAGGAGGACGAGGAGGACGAGGAGGATGAGAAAGGGGAGGGAGGAGCATGACTAAGATGATAATGGGGGAGGATAATGGAAGGATGAGTAAGGAGGAGGGAGGAGCGGTGGAAGAGTAGTTGGAGGAGGAGAAAGGAGGAGGAGGTAGCTTAGGGCCTACACGCGGAGAGCAGACACGATCAGTGGCGACGGAGAGCATCGCTTGGACCGCGGCCTGGCCCCAAGAGAACCGTTTGGACAGACCGTCCTGCCCCCTGAGGACCATGCCGTGACAACCACGACGAAAGGGAAGATGCGGCGGAAGAACGGGGAACTGAGGAAAAAGATGAGGACGAAGAGGAGGAGGTCACCAGCGCTCCAAGGTAACACGTTTTTGTCGCAGCGATGCGGGGCACAACGCGGTCGACCAATATCGGGGGAACGCAAGACCCGAGTAAGCCGGAGCTCGGGTTTGCCGATGTTTTTTTGACGAACGCGTCCTGGATTTTGACGGTCCAGTTTTCGTGGGATGTCTGCAGCGGGAGCTCGCGTCAAATTTCAGATTTGGCCTCGTCATTCTTATGAGGCCCCATCGGGCCAACCCGAGTCCCCCGTACCCGAGTCTAACGTCTCCCCGACAATAATGGGACGCGGACGTACCTATTTGGGCGCATCTGTCGCACAAAGAGAGCACAAGCCACGTCACCATCGAGAGCGTGAACAGGTCCCGCTCCTCCAAACGCCATGCTGCTGCGCGCGGGCTCTGCATGCTCCTGGTCGAGACCCAGGTCTTGCTTTTGAGCCGATCCTGGCACGCATGGAAGCAAGTGGCTTCCCACACGCTGGTCGTTGAAAGTAGGTATGCTTTTATGAAGCCCCGATCCCAATCCACTTCAAGCGCCTTCCTACTTCGAGAATCGATCTGCTCTGCTGCGTCTCGTTGCTTCCTGGGAGGGCCTGAACCCACTGCACCTGATCCGCCGCCCTCCTTCCATGCTCTCATTGTCTACTTCTTCAGACCGACGTGTGCACAATGCTGCAGTCACCACAAATGCTGACACAAATGGCACATCTTGGGCTCCGGCCATTGCCACCCGTCCAACAAACTTCGGTGGAGGAGGAGGAGGAGGAGGAGGAGGAGGAGGGGAGGAGGAGGAGGAGGAAGGAAGCGAGGGGGAGGGGGGAGGAGAAGGAGGAGGAGGGAGTTAGTAGACGGAGGCGCGAGAGGAGGAGGAGGAGAGGAGGAGCGGAGGAGAGGAAGATGAGGAGGAGGAGGAGGAGGAGGAGGAAGGAGGAGGAGGAGGAGGAGGAGGGCGGCGGAGGAGGAGGAGGAGGAGGAGGAGGCGGAGGAGGAGGAGGAGGGAGGAGGGAGGAGGAGGAGGAGGAGGAGGAGGAGTCAGGAGTGAGGAGGAGAGCCGTCTCTGGCCCTCTCGGGCCGTGCCTCCGACCCGCGCCTGCTGGGACCTCTCCTTGGCCGAGGCCCGCCGTGGCTGGGCAGGCCCGCTCGCTCCTTCCTCGGCGCTCCCTCTGGCCCAAGAGAGGAGAGAGGAAAGAGGGACAGGAGGGAGGAACAACGGCGGCCAGGAAGGGAATAAGGAGTAAGTACGATAAGAACAGGCAAGAAGAAGACGAAAGTACAAGAATAATATGGATCTAGCAAGTAAGAAGCAATAAGATAAACTAAGAATTAATCATCCGACCTAAGTACGCAGAAGACACAATAGAGCCCACTCCCTACGACTCACTAAGAATCCTTAGGCCTCCTACTCATACGACCTCCTCCCTCCTCCTCATCCTCCCCTCCTCCTCCTCCTCCTCCTCCTCCTCCTCCTCCTCCTCCACGTCGGCCCGGCCTGCCCGCCGCAGCAGCTCCTCCTCGTCGCCCCGGCGCCCGTGGCACCCAATCGGCCGCCGCAGCCGCGCGGCGCGCCATGCTCGCCGCGGTGGCCGCGGGCGGCACGCTGCGGCCCACGCCGCTGGAGGCTCGAAGAACAATCAACGGCATGGGCACAAGGAGTCCTCCCAGATTCGGGGGTGGCCAGACCTCCCACCCTGACGCGTCGATCAAGGAATTGGCTGTTTTCGGTTCGCGAGAGGGCGTCGCGGCCGTCATTTTTGCGGGTCCAGGTCCGCCGGTTTCGGTCCCAGGCCGTTTTCACTAAGGGGAGTCTACTAAGGGGAGGTTTGTCCACCGCCGACAGATAGGGTCCGAGGAGATGGGGTCGGAGGATCGCGCCGCATCGCTGATGCATCGGTGATGCGGCTCGATGTGGAGCCGGATCTTCTCGACGCCGATGTCGCCGACGCGTCGCCGACGCCGGCGATGCATCGCCGAGGCATCGCCGAAGCATCGCCGACGCATCGCCGATGCATCGGCGATGCTGCGCGATCCTCCGACCGCATCTGCTCGGACCCCATCCAAGAGGCCTCTAAACATCCACCGAGCGCGCTCCACTACTCGCAAAGTGCCCACTCGCAAACGCCAGAAACAAAAAAAAACATGTCCGCCTCTAGTGGGCAGTGGGTCGTGGATCTCCCGCGGCGGTCCCCGACCATTTGCGAGCAGCTACTCTGCGAGCAGTGGAGCGCGCTTGGCTAAACGTACTCCCCCTCCTCCTCCCCCTCCCCTCCTCCTCCTCCTCCTCCTCCTCCTCCTCCTCCTCCTCCTCCTCCTCTCCTCCCTCCTCCTCCTCCTCCTCCTCCCTCCTCTTCCCCCCCTCCTCCCTCCTTCCTCCTCCCTCTCCTCCTCCTCCTACCTCCTCCTCTCCCCCCCCTCCCCCTCCAGCTCCTCCTGCTGCTCCTCCAGCTCCTCCTCCCTCTCCCTCCTCCTCTCCTCCTCCTCCTCCTCCTTCCGTCCCCCTCCCCCTCCCCCTCCCCCCCCCCCCCCCCCCGGGCGCGCGCGGTGCCCGACACGGGGGCGGGCGCACGCACCCCGGAGAGGCGCCGCGCCCGGGGATGGCCCACCCCGCGCGCGGAGTCCGCGGCGTCCGCGCGGGGACGTCTGCGCGGCGTGTCTCGGGTCGGGCGAAAGGGGGGTGGGTGGGAAAGGGGGGGTTACGAAATCTGCTGCATGCAGCTGGTTTCGGCCCCTCCGCCGGGCCCATTCCTCGATACATGGGCGCCTACCGGCGCCGGGAGGCGCCGGTAAAGTTAGCTACGTGAGCTGATTCTCAAACCCCCCCCCCTTTCGCCCGGCCCGATTGTCCCTGCGCGCCGCTCTCTGCCAGAGCTCCTCCTCCTCCGCCTCCAGCTCGCATTCGAACTCCTCCTCCTCGGGCTCCTCCTCGAGCTCATCCTCAGGTTCGACCCCAGAGTTCGATTCAAGTTCGACTCAGGTTCGACTCAGGTTCGACTCCGGGTCGGCTCAAGTCGACGGACGCTCGACGCAGCTTCGACGCACGAGTGGGGCGAGTGTCTCCAGGAAGGTCCCCAGAATGAGCGTCCAGAGACGGCGCGGGGCAGCCAGGAGATTGGTTATTCATCATCGGGCTTGGATTGCCCATTCGACCTGCTGCTGGAAGGCCAACATGTGTGGGGCCTCTGCCACGTACCGTTCTCACGCTCTAGCCACAAGCGTCTAGGGACACATTCGGTGCCGTGACATCTACGGACGCATTCGGGATGGATGCGTCTATGGACAAAGCCAGGAGGTTGATGTTATATCATCTGTTCTGTTGCATCTTTGGGGCACCTTGTCCTTCCCGTCGCGGCCCTATCCGCGTGGAGTCCGTGTCGAATCCATGTCGGCCTCGTCGCATCCGTGTCGAATCCGCGTCGAGTCCGCATCGAGCCTGCGTCGGGCACGAGAAAAGACACCAATTTGGGGGACAGGCGCGGTCCCCCGAAGCTGCAACGTAACTCGGAAGTTGGGCGAGGGCTGGCAAGTCTGTGGCTGCCAAATCGGTCTTCCCGGAAGGAAGAAACTCAGGAGGGGAAAAAACACACAGACACAATTAATCGTCGACCCCCAGGAAAATATGGAAACATATGGGAAGTGGGGGGAAGACAAAACCCCAGAAAATAAGACAAATATGGAGACTCATTTTATTTGTGTGCATTCATTTGTGTGTCCCAGGGCCCCTTCAAAACCACATTCATGGAATAGACCTCGGCGCTCTAAATAATAACATGGCTGCTACCCGGAAGAAAACACACAATTTCCCGAAGCTCCGTTGCAGCAGCCGCGGGTTTGCCAGCCTTCGCCGGGCCTCTGAGCAGCATCCGGCGCGCACCCGTCGCCGAAGCGCCTGCCTCGTCGGGGCTCTTCGGCGGCGCGCTTCGGCCCAGGCGCCTGCCTCGCGCAGGCCGTCGCCCAGCCGCCGTGCGTGTGTCAGGGGGAAAAGAAACACACAGACACAATTAATCCTCGATTCCCCAGAAAATATCGGAAAATATCGGAAGTGGGGGGACAGGCAGAACCCCAGAAAATATTGGATAATATAGGAAATCTTTAATTTGTGTGTATTTATTTGTGTGTCCCAGGGCCCCCTCAGTGTGGCGGGAGGGCCCGGGCTTCGCCCCCCCCCAACGCGTGGGTGCTCGCGCGCGGCGCACAGTGTGGCGATCGCAGCGCCCGCCCGCCCCGATGTTCACCAGGAGGAGGAGGAGGAGGAGGAGGAGGAGGAGGAGGAGGAGGAGGAGGAGGGGAAGAGGAGGAGCGAGGAGGAGGAGGAGGAGGACGAGGAGGAGGAAGAGGAGGAAGCGAGGAGGAGGAGGAGGAGGAGGAGGAGGAGGAGGAGGTGAGGAGGAGGAGGGGGAGGAGGACGAGGAGGACGAGGAGGAGGAGGAGGACGAGGAGGAGGACGAGGAGGAGGAGGAGGAGGAGGAGGAGGAGAGGAGGAGGAATTTTTTGCGGGAGGAGGAGGAGGAGGAGGAGGGGGAGTGGTATCGCCTCATCTCGATGCCGATCTTGGGGATTCCCTCCGTTTCTGAGGGCGCATCCCTAATATTGTCGTCGACTTTGGGCTAGTTAATTAATCGCTTCGCTCATTCCGCCGGCCTGTATTGTGCCATCGCAGGCGTTTGCTTGCGCGTTCGTGGCCTCTTGGAGCCTCGGTGGGGCCGTTTGGGGCCTCTTGGCGCCTCTTTTAGGCCTCTTGGAGAACTCGGGAGGCCTCCAGGGGGCCTCCTGAGCTCTCGTGACGGTCTCTTGGGGGGCTTTCGGCGGGCTCTTGGCGGTATTCGTTGGTCCTCTTGGGGCCTGGGGCCTGACGTTGTTGGTCCTCTTGGGGCCTCACGGGAGCTTATTGGGGCGTCTTGGGGGTGTCTTGGAGAGTCTCTTGGGGCCTCTTTCGGGGTCCTGGGCGCCTTCTTGGGCGGAGGGCTCGATTTTTCAGTTCTCGGTTCCCGTCTTGAGCCCCTCTTGGGCCCGTCTTGGGGCCTCTTGGTCCGCCTTGGGCAGCACTTGGGCCGTCTGGGGGGCGCTCTTGGGCCGCTCCGGGGCCGTCTTGGGAGCCTCGTGGGCCGTCTTGGAGCAGTCTTGAAGGCCTCTTGGGCCCTCTTGGAGCGTCCGGAAGCGAAAAGGCCAGAACGCAAAAAAACATAGAAAAAACACATGAAAATCAACGATTTTGGCAACTTGGGGCCCTCTTCGGAGGCCTCTTGGAAGGCCCCTGGAGCGTCTTGGAGGCCTCTTGGGCTGTCTTGGGGCCATCTGGGGCGTATTCGGGCGATCTTTGGCCGTCTCGGGCCTCTCTTGGACCGTCTAGAAAGCTTCTCGGGGCCCTCTTGGACCGATCTGGAGCCCTCTTGGACTCCGAAACAGAACTCCGGCATCTCTGGTCCGACCTTGCCGGGACCTTGCCGGGGACTTGCCGGGGACTTGCCGGGACCTTGCCGGGGTACTTTCGTCCGGGGACCCCCAGGGGCCGCCCCGCGCGCGCGAACTAGAAATACTGTTAACCAGGTACCGG
>CAUYUJ010015025.1:34854-124854 GCA_963575745.1 Prorocentrum cordatum
CTTGGACGAGAACGAGGAGGAGGAAGAGGAAGAGGAGGAGGACGAGCTGGAGGAGGATGAGAAAGGACAAGGAGGACGAAGATGAGGAGGCGGATGAGGAGGGAGGACGTGAACACGGACGAGGAAGATGAGAGCCAGCAGGACCAGTGCCAACCCAAGACCCAACAAGGATATTGCAATACATTCTCCCTCCAAGCTCCTTCGCCATAAGCCCCTACAAGGTGTCAGATCATTGAGTGCAGCACCCTGCTGTAAGTCAGGCGTTCTGTGCCAGAGCACCATTCCTGGGACTCATGGCCGTGAATCACGATCCTGCATCCTGCCAGGGTGTTATTCCTGGGACTTCAACACCGCAAATCAACAACTCAACGTGATTGTGGTACCCTGTCAATTTAAAGCCGCGCAACAGCACCATTTCCGGGACGTAAGCCATGAGAGTCCTTGAATATGTTGCATATTCTTTTGGCGAATCTTCGCGGCGTTCAGGCGAGAGTCACATTGTGAAGACGAATGTGCGGGGCGCTCAGGAGAGAGACGCATTTTGAACACGGACCGCCCTCCATCCGCTAAACTCGTGTATGTTTTTAATACGAGTGTTCGCGGCGCTAAAGCGAGAGCCACATTTCGAAAAAGAGCCGCTCTCCGATATTGAAGTTGTTTGATTTTTTAGGAACGACTGTTCGCGGCGCAAGGCTGGAGCCTCATTCTGAAAACGGCCCACCCTCTAATCCCTCACATTTCTCCAATGGTGCAACGACTGTGCGCGGCGCTAGGGCGAGAGCCGCATTTTGAGAACGGCCCGCCCTCAATTTGTCGAATTTTCGCAATCTTTCAAGACGGATGTGCGCGGCGCTAGAGTCAGAGGCATTTGCAAACATTCGTAAGCTTAAATATTGTAAGTTGTGTGGAAGTCTCAGGCGAAACGCCTGGCCCGCCCTTTCAATTGTCCTCGGGCTGCGACAGGGAGGAGTTGTTTATAAGTTTATAAGGAAGAGGGATGGAAGATGAGGAGAAAAGGGTTCGGACGGGGCTAGGACGAGGATAAATCCGTTCCAGGGTATTCCAGAACTCTCTCGGGGCGTTCTGGAGCGCTCTGAGAAGGCCGCGGCGCCCGAGACATCCTCCAGAGCCGCCGGTTCTCACCCGAATTTATCTTCGCCCTGGCTCCGAATTAGGATGGAAGACGAGGAGGAGGGGTTCGCAGGGACGGGCACGAGAAGGACGAGGACGCGGTCAAGGACGAGGAGGAGGAGGAGGACGAGGAAGCCGAGGGCGAGCATGACCAGGAGGAGGGGGCACGGAGGACGAGGACGGGGACTGACGACTACGAGGAGGAGGAGGCGGAGGAGGAGGAGGAGGAGGGCGAGGACGAGGACGAGAACGAGGACTAGAGGGACGAGGCAGGGCTCGAATGTGGTTGCCCCTGGCAAGGAGGCCGCGGGCGCCGCGGCGGGGCTCGCCGCCGCGGGGCTCGCCGCCGCCGGCCTCGCCGCCGCGGCCGCCGGCGGGCCCGCCGCGCCAGAGGTGCCCCGGCGGGAGGCCGCGCGCGCCGTTGGGGGGCCTGGCCGCGCGGCCGCGCGGGCGGCGCGTGCGCAGAGAGAGGAAGACTTCCTCCTCCTCCTCCTCTCCTCCTCCTCCTCCTCCCTCCTCATCCTCCTTCCCCTCCCCGCCCCTCCTACCTCCTCCTCCTCCTCCCCCGCCTCCGCCTCCTTCCTCCTCCTCCTCCTCATTTCCCCTCCCTCCCTCCCTCCCTCCCTCCCTCCTCCCTCCCTCCCCCCTCCCATCCACCCACTCCCTCCCTTGCGGACATCCTCCCCTCCTTCTGCGGACATCCTCCTTCCTCCTCCTCCTACCTCCCTCCCGCCATCCCTACCTCCCTCCCGCCTCCCCTCCCTCCTCCCCCGTCCTATCCCTCCAGACACGCAGTGGACATCTCGCGCAGTGAAAACGATCTCCTGATCGTTCTCTTATCCACGGTTTTGCCGATCGGCGCGGGCCCCGCGCACCCCCGACCCCCCCTTGGAGTAGTAGATCTTGGGTGTATTGGCGCCTGTTTCAAGCAGGTGAGTGAGCCACGGGGGGCCCCGCCTCCCCATAGGATTCCCCATGGGAGCACTGCTCCAAACAGTCGCACTCAGAAGAGGTCCAGAGCCAGACGCCCCCCTCCCCCCTCCCTTCCGCTCAATGTCGAATCTAGGCTTCTTAGATGGGGTCCGAGTAGATGGGGTCCAGGGCATCGCGCCGCATCGCCGATGCATCGGCGATGCTCGATGGGCAGCCCGATTTTCTCACGCCGACGTCGCCGATGCATCGCCGATGTCGACGTTGCATCGCCGATGCATCGCCGATGCTCTGGCGATGCGGCGCGACCCTCCTACCCCATCTACTCGCACCCCATCTAGGAGGCCTCTACAGACGCGTCGTGGAAAAACAGGACTGGAGGTCTTTTGCCGTTTGCGGCCCCTGCGGGCACTTACAGTCCCGGGGCCGCATCATGACGACGCCGGACGAAGATTTGGCATTGTGGACAAGGTCGGGACTGCCAGTGGCCGTGTAGTGTCGCATTGCATGTTTGGGTACCGACGGCACCGACACCGTTGGCGGCGAAATCCGAACCCTACCCTCCCCGATCAACAGTTCAGGCCACTCGACGGGCGGCGGGGGCAGGTTTCGGAGTTCATAGAACACGTGGCGAAGTCCGAAGCCTACCCCCGCCTCCCATCGATGCTGGAGAGTCGGTGGTTGGTGGGGAAAGGCTGCGGACGTCGCCACCTCCAGAAAATGGAATGATACCATGGCCGCTTCAGTCAGTATTCTGATATAAAAGCAGGGCGCGAGCTAAATAGTGTTCGGACGATTTTGTGTGCCGTTCTCGTTTTATCATCGTTTTGCAGCAGAGGTAGGGTGAAGACAGAGCGAGGGATGCCGCGCCTGCCGTCGGGCGGGTCGCAGCCGTGGCTGCCGCGGGTGGCCGTGCTCAGCGTCGGCGGCGAAAACCGAGCCCCACCCCCGCCGATCAATTAATTCAGGCCACTCGACGGGCGGGGGGGCAGGGATCGGAATGTTATCAAACACGTGGCGAACTCCGAACCCTTCCCCGGCCGTCCATCGATGCAGGAGAATCGCTGGTGGGTGGCGGTAGGGTTCCGAGGAGTCGACGAGAAACATGCGACGGCAGCGACCTTGCTTTCCCGATCGGCGCGGGCCCTCGCGCCCCCACTCACCACCCACCAAACCACCCCAACCCAACCCGAAGTCCTCAATTTGCCCTCCACTTCCAGTGGGGGGGGGGCGGGGAACATTGAAAACATACATATGCAACCCGTACCCCCCCAACCCGAAATTGGGGTCTTCGGGTTGGGTTGGGGTGGTCTGGTAGGCAGTCACCCACCCCCTCCCCCCCCCTGTGGCGGATCTCGGCTGCTTTGGTTGGCGCCTCCGTTCGGGCGGGTGGGGAGCCCCTCCCCCACGGGACGCACTGCTGAGCAGGAGGCCCGAAGCCAGACCTTTCCCCCCACCGCCCCCCCCTTCCGCCCCATGCCGCATCGCCGAGCAAGACAAAAACGTTCATCACAATGTGAAGTCGGGCCTGTCCCTTTACAGGGGGAATATTCAAGAATAGTCAAACAATAGTCTGGGGACGATTTTGTTTAGTATTTTTGGACCATTTGAGGTATTGTTCGAGTATTTGTATTTTTTGTCGAAAATACCCCTGTAGGGGGACACGACCGACTTAAACCTAGCCGTTCCTGAATGTCGTCCAGCAGTTCGTGTATCGTCCCGGTTGGATCCCGGATGCCCTCGCTGTTGTTTCTCTTTGCAGTTCCAGTCCGCCGAGTGTGCCGTATGCTTCGGGTGCTGGTCGGCGTGAGCACAGGCAGGATGCTCTTGTTTGGGCGTCTGGATGGGCGGGATCTTGGTCACCTGGATCTTCGCGCGTCTCCTGTCCGCTACCAGTTGGGAATATGCGCGGCTTAATCACAGTGTCGCGGAGCTCCGCGCGGCTGTCCTGGATCGGCGGTGAGCCCCCCCCCGCCTCCCTGGCGGGGCGCCGCCCCCGGGCGCGCTCCGCGCCTCAGGGAACGGGGAGGAGGAGGAGGAGGAGGAGGAGGAGGAGGAGGAGGAGGAGGAGGAGGAGGAGGAGGAGGAGGAGGGAGGGAGAGAGGAGGATGAGAGAGGAGGAGGAGGAGGCCGAGGAGGAGGAGGAGGCCGAGGAGGAGGAGGGAGGAGGAGGAGGAGGGGGGGTGGGGTCTGGCACCGATCCCGGAAATCCGCGCGGACCTCGGAGAAGCTGTCTTCATCTAATCGCTTCGCTCTCTCCGCCGGTCCACATTGCCTCGCCGCTCGGCGGCCGTGCTGGGCCCCCTTGGGGGGGGGCCTCTTGGGGCTGAAGGCTGGACTCTACGGTTCCTGGTTCCCCGTCTTGGGTCTCTTCTTGGGGCCGTTTTAGGGAGAAGCTATATTGTGTTTCTTTGTAAGGATGAGAAGACATCGATGCCGCTACAGTCAAGACGCTGAAATACGGAGCACTGTGGTTCAGAAGGAGAAAGGCACGCTATGGGGCCCTCTTCTGTCACGAACACCCTGGCCTTCGGACCTGATCATGATGATGTTAATGACGATGATGCTGATGCTGTTGCTGATGATCATGATGCAGACGATGATTATGATGATGACGATGATGAGGATGACGATGATGATGATGATGATGATGATGATGATGATGCTGATGCTGATGCACATGATGTTAATGACGATGATGACGGTGCAGATAAGGAGGATGATGATGATATGATGATGTTGATGTTGATGATGCTAGTGATGATGATGCAGATGCAGATGCAGATGCAGATGCAGATGTTGTTGTTGATGATGATGGCGCTGGTGATGATTATGCTGATGATGCTGAAGATGATGCTCAGGATGATGATGCTGATGCTGCTTATGATTATGATTATGATGAAGATGATGACGTTGAAGATGATGATGATGATGATGGTGGTGGTGGTGGTGGTGATGGTGATGCTGATGATGCTAATGGTGGTGATGATGAGCACGATGTAGCATATTATGAGCGTGATACAGAAGACGATGATGTTTATAAGGATGATGGCACTGATGATGACGATGATACTGATGCATATGACGATACTGATGATCATGATGACGATGATGATGCTGACGGATGTGATAATGATGATGATGTTGTTGATGATGATGGTGATTAGGATGATGATGTGGGTGACGATGTTTATGATTATGATGACGTTGATGATGATGGCGATGACGATGACACGTATGATGTTGGTGTTGTTGTTGATGGTGTTGATTATATTCATGATGGTGATGATGGTGATGATGGTATTGATCTTGGCGATGATGATGATGATGATGATGATGATGATGATGATGATAATGATGATGATGATGCTGATGTTGATGATGATGATAATGATGGTGATGTTGGTAATGATGACGCTGGTGATGATGACGATGATGACGCTGACGCAAACGATGATCATTATGAGTATGATGGTGATGGCGATGATGATAATGATGGTGGTCATGATGGTGATGATGGGGATAATGCTGATTAGTTTGATGATGATGATGATGATGACGATGCTGATGCTCATGCTGCGGCTGATGGTGATGATGATGCATATGATTATGATGATGATGACTATAGTGATGGTGATGATGATGATGCTGATGATGATGCTGCTGCTGCTGATGATGATGCTGCTGCTGCTGCTGATGATGATGATGATGATGGTGATACGGGTGCGGACATTCGGATACACGAAGTCCCCACAGCGCTCCCTTCTCACATGAAAGGGGCTCCGGCTTCCGGGGCATCTTGGCACGAGGTCGGGGAGCCTGCTCGCGACCGAGGCTCGCCGTGGCAAGAACGGCCCCTTCGCTCCGACGAAGGCGCCTATGCACCACCACTGTGCCAGGCCAGGGCCACCCTGGGCCCTATAGGATGTGTGCAGACCCTCCTGGCCCCGGCCATCCTGGGCCCTATAGGATGTAAACCACCCTGGGCCCTATCCTGGGCCTCATCCTGGACCCTATCCTGGGCCTGTGGACCCCCCTGGCCATCCTGGGCCCTATCCTGGGCCTATCCAGGATGGGCCCAGGATAGGGCCATCGTGGGCCCTATAGGATGTGTGCAGACCCTCCTGGCCCCGGGGCGTGAACACTGTGCCAGGGCCGGGGTGGCCCCGGCTTGGACGGCCCTGGCTTGGCAAGGCGGTGGTGTCTTAGATGCCTTCTGTGCGATTCGTTCCTGCCTCGGCGCTCCTCCCGGTGGTGCAGTGCCGTTTTTAAGAAATGCTCCGCGCGCGGATCGTGTATTAAAAATGCAGGGATGTTGCAGTAAAAACAAGGATGAGCTCATGTATGAATTTATTCATACATTACTCATGCATCAAAAATCCTTTTTTTTGTTTTTTTTTCTGCCCTGCAGCACCATGGCTGTGCCACTGCCCCGCCCCCTCGTCGCCACCGCTCCTTGGTGAAGAGGCCTATCCGCGTCCGCGGCCCCGCGGGCCGGGCCCCCCCGGGGGGGCGCGGCCCCGCGGGGACGGGGCGCCTCTTTTACGCAGAAAGCATCTATACACCACCACCGGCCAGGCCAGGGCCATCCTGGGCCCTGGGATGGTGTATACGCCCTCCTGGCCGAGCCAGGAGGGTCTATACACCATCCTGCGGCCCAGGATGGCCCTGGCCTGGCACGGTGGTGGTGTGTAGATGCCTTCGTCGGATCTTTGTCGCGGAGGCCCCGCGCGGAACGCAGCCGTGCGGCCGCGTATCCGCGGGATCGCGCCCCAGAGTCCCGACTCTGCTCAGACCGCGATGGGAACGGAAAGAATGGACGCGACGCCCAACAGCAGTTCCTGCTCATTCTGAACAGGGCTCGCTGTCCGCGCCGCCGCGGCCTGTGTCCATCTGAGACAGAGGGCCGACTGCCCAACAGCGGCCGCTGTTGGTTCGGGACAACATTTGCTGTTGGGCATTCTGCCCAGTGTTTCCGTGCCCATTTCGGGCGTCCAAACAGACCGCGAGGGCGCGGATACGGACATGCTGGTCGCCAGTGAGCCGCCGGACTCGCCTCCAGAGGTCAGAACATCAGCAGGGGGAGCAACAAAAAGACACGGACACAAGGAATCGTCGGCTCCCCACAGAAGGATGGACGGGTGTGGCAAGTGGCGGGGGGGAGAGACGAAATCCCACGAACATATGGGAAAAGATTTTCGGAATCCTGGGAGAATATGAGAATAGGGGAGAATGCGAGAATATGAGAACACGGGAGAATCTCAGGATATGGGAGAAGATGTGAGAGCAGGAGCGAAGACTGTGAGCATAGGGGAGAACATGAGAATCGATATGGAATCTGGGTGTGTCCCTGGGCCCCCCCTCTGGGCACCCTCCCCGAGACGCCCCGCGGAGCGCCCTCGGCCTCCCCCTCGCCGTGCCCAGGCGCGGCGCGCGCCGAGGCGCCGGCCCCCGTGGCGCCCCGCGGCCGCACGGGCGAGGTCGTGCGCGTCGTGGACGGCATCGAGCACCGGAGGCCGTGGCACCGCTCGGGCGTGCGCTCGTCGGGTCGGGCGAAAGGGGGGGGGGTGGGAAAGGGGGGGTTACGAAATCTGCTGCATGCAGCCGGTTTCGGGCCCGCCGCCGGGCCCATTCCTCGATACATGGGCGCCTCCCGGCGCCAGGAGGCGCCGATAAAATCAGCTAGGTGAGCTGATTCTCAAACTCCCCCTTTGCTATCCCCCCCTTTCGCCCGGCCCGAGTTCGGATGCACCTCCTGGGAGGTGAAATTCGGATTTGGCGCTGGTCCGAAGTCCGGCTTACTCCGGCTTCATCCCGCTTTCATCCCGCCGAATCCGGCTTCTTCCCGCCTAATCCGGCTTAATACCGCTTCATCCGAGGCCCTTTCTGGCGTAACAGCCCCGCAAGGGGGCTGAATCCTCCTTAATCTTTCCGACGAAGACCTCCCAGCAGTTGCTTCCTAACGTGTGCATGTCTCCTTCGGCGAGGACCATCCAGGAGCATCCTTGGTCGTTTGGCGAAAAAGCCACGCACGAAACCATAACAAAAAGCACGGGGAATGGCCGTCCGAGCGGTGCCCGGAGGCTCGGCGACAGCGGGATCTCGGAGGAGGGAAAGCGGCTGCGAGCGGGGGGGGGGGAAATGGGCCGCACGACGAGGTTGGAGGTCTCGGGCCCGAGGTTCGAGGTTTGCGGGCGTTTTCGTCGGTTCTCGGCGGTTCTCCAGTCTCGGGATGCTTGCCAGCAGCTGCGCCTCGCCGCGTGCGTTCCGGGGATGCCCGGATCGTCCCGAACGCCCGCCGGAGACCCGAGTTGAACCCCCCCCTCCAAATTCGGCGGCGAGCGAGGGGGGAAAGGAGAAGGGTAAGGCCTTCTCAGAAGGCGGCGGGACTTCTGAGAAGCCCTCGCGCCTTCTGAGAGCAGTGCTCTGTGTCTTCGGGGAAGGCTTCGGAAACTTCGCAGAAGGCCGGGGAACCTCCGAGCCTTCTGAGAAGGCCTGCCCCTTCCCACTTCCCTCTCAGGCTCGCCGCCGAGAAGAGGTACCGATACCGCTACCCTCGCCTCGTTTGCGCCTCTGTGGCCCTCACGGGTGGCCCTCGTCGCGACGGCCAGATTGTCCTCGAGATGCTGGTCCGAGTGCCCCCTGTGGGAGAGGTTCAGGGAGCAGCGGCAAAGGTAGATATGTTTGCTTCCCCAGGATCGTGGTGTCCGGGGTCGGGCTGGGGACGCAGCGGTGGGGCAGCGCGGACTTCAACGCCCCCGACGAGGACCACTCAGGAGGGGAAAACACACACAGACACAATGAATTGCCGATTTCCCAGAAACTATGGGGAAATATGGGAAGTGGGGGGGAAGACAAAAACCCAGAAAATATGGTATGGGAAAATTTGGGGAATTATTTTACTTGTGTGCATTTATTTGTGTGTCCCAGGGCCCCTTCAACCACGAGCGGCGAACACGTCCGTAGCGGCGCCTTCGCGGTCCGGTGTTTCCGGGGCGCGCTCCCGCGGATGCGCGGTCGCACGGCTGCGTCCCGCGCAGGGCCTCCGCGAAGAGAAACGCCCCCGCCTCCGCGGGGCTGCGGCCCCAGGGGCCCAGCCCGCGAGGCCGCGGATACGGATGTGCTTCTCGCCATCGGCTTGGCATCGCTCGGACGTGTGCATTTTTTCCTTCGGCGAGAGCCATCGAGGAGCATCCTTGATCATTTGGCGAAAGAACCACGCACGAAACCCAAAAAAACACAACAAATGGACGTCCGAGCGATGGCGAGTCGGCGAGGACCTCTGCTGCAGGTTCATGGACCGGGCCATTCTCAACGGCGGCGTGAACCTCGTGGACACCGCAGAGCAGTACCCGATCCCCTCAGGGCCAGGGAGACCAGCGGGCCTGACGGAGGAAATCATCGGCAGGTGGGTCGCGAAGGACAGGTCGCGCCGGGACAAGATCGTCATCGCAACCAAGATCACGGGCGCCCTCAACGTCAACGCGACGAATCTGCGGAAGGATTGCGAGGGCTCGTTGAGGCGCCTGCAGACCGCCCACATCTCAAAGAACAGACACATGCAGAAACATAATTCCTCGGAGTTTCGAGCGGATTTCTTGTATCGGCGTTGGGCCTCCTGTCGGCGCCTCCTGTCGGCGCCTCTGGAACCGTCCCTGGCGCGCTTCGCGCGCCAGTGAGGGGGGGCCAGCGCGGAGTTCAGAGCGCTGATGTTTAGGACCACTGAAAGCCGACACCAACACCACCAGGGACCACCAGCGGGAGGTTCCAGGGAGGGGTCCCCCTGGTGGTTTGGTCCCCCATCTCATTCGAGACACCCCCTATCCCCAGCTCGGAAACGCATCGTGGACCTCCTCGCTGGAGGTGGCCCCCCGGTGGTGTTGGTGCCGCTTCTCCCTCCCCCCGTCTGTCTGTGGAGCTTGCTCTCCCTCTAGAGGCGCCTGCAGACCGACCACATCGACGTCTACCTGACGCACTGGTCCTTCCGGGCGTCGCAGCCGCAGCAGAACTGGGGGCAGTCGCTGCGGTACCGCCAGGAGCCGGAGCCGTCCGCCAAGCGCAGGGGCCAGGCTTCCTTCGAGGAGGCGCCGGGGGGCCACGTCCGTTCGGGTGCGACTCCCGGGAGGTCAACTTCTGATTGCGCCCTGGCCCGAAGTCCGGCCTAATCTGGCTCCATCCCGCTTCATCCAGCCCGATCCCGCCCAAGCCGGCCTGATCCCAATCCGAAGCCCGCTCTGGCGTAACAGCCCCGCAGTGGGGCCTAATCTGCCTTAGCCTTACCAGCCTGGAACATATCCCTATCCCTATCCTATGCTGAGCATCTTCTCATCACGATGCCAATCTTAGGGATTCCCTTATTTTTGAGGGCGCATCCCTAAGATTGTCATCGCCTTTTGGCGTGTCAATCTTAGGGATAGGGATAAGTTCGAGGCTGGTAATAGTCTTTCCGACGAAGACCTCCCAGCAGTTGCTTCCCAACGTCAGAGGGGGATGGGCGCAGGGGGGAGGCCGCGTCGACCACCCGATCGCCCATCGGTCGCCGACAGGGGCCCGGCAGCCCACGCCGCCTTGCAGGGTCGTGCGGGCCCGCCATCGGGGGCTGATCTGCCGCCGCTTTCTCGGCGCGATGCCGCGCCGAGCCTTCTGATGTTCCAGCCTATACTTTAGCCTTGACCCCGAGAAAGAATGTCGAGCCCCTCGAAAAAGGACCGCAACTCAAGGGTTCTCACGCGTCGGGCCCTGGGAGACACTCGTCGGACGCTGTTTCGACACTGTTTCGACACCTTTCTGGGCGCTCGACATGATTTCTGGGATGTGGTCCTTCAGCACGACGGGAGCAACATAAGCCGAGTCCAGCTCCACGGTGTCCCCCCCCCCCCTTCCCTGAGCTGGTCCCCCCCCCAAGAGATCCTCCGACCGGATTTTTCCAACCCGCGGTCACATATATGGGCGGGCTCCCGACCCCTCCCCGGGGGCAGCCCTGCGTCCTGGGATCTTTTTGGTTGGGGTTCCCAACAACGGGGCCCGCGAAGGCCGAAACGGAGGGAGAACGCTGGGGCCGAAACAGATCTGATCTTCGGAGGTCCGGGCCTAACGTTCCCCTTTCGAGGTGGTGGACACCATGAGTGCTCTGGTGCGCGAGGGCAAGATCCGGGGCTGGGGCTGCTGCAACGAGAGTCCGTACGGCGCGACGCGGCTGGTGGCCACTGCAAAGGCCACGGGCGGCGTGCCGCCTTGCTGCTTCCAGAACGACTACTCCGTCCTGAACAGGCTCAGGGGGAGGAGGAGGAGGAGGAGGAGGAGGAGGAGGAGGAGGAGGAGGAGGAGCAGGAGGTGGAGGAGGAGGAGGAGGCGGAGGAGGAGGCGGAGGAGGAGGAGGAGGAGGGGGAGCAGAAGGAGGAGGAGGAGGCGTCGATGCCCAATCGCCCAGCGATGGCCAGAGGGGCCCCATAGCCCCAACCTGCACAGGAAGGTGCGGGTGTGCTATCGGGTGCACGTCGCCGATCCCTCGGCGATGCATCGCCGATTCCTGTGCGATGTCCCCCCCGCCCCTGTGCCGGCCCCCCCCCCCAACGTTGCCCCTCGTAGGCGCTGCGAGGAGAACGGCCTGTTCGAGATGATGTCGCCGTTCAACGAGAACGTCGGCTTCTTGGCGTACAACGTCCTCGCCGGCGGGGTGCTGACGGGCAAGTACCTGGACGAGCCGGCCTCCCCCGACGACCCCAACCCCCTCAGGCCACGGGCGCGGAACTCGGAGGAGCAAGAAGTCATGAGACTGACATGCCCCCATGCACATTCTTCATGTCTAGTTCTTCGGAAGGTCTTTGACCTTTGGGGGTCCTGAGATCCTTTCATTTCTAATTGTTCTATCCTGGGCCTCTTCCTGGCCACCAGGGGGCCAGGAACAATCAGAAACGAGCACAATTAGAGATGAGCACGATTAGCAATGAGCGACGTGTATCTGGCAGGGGGCAAGGCGCTCCCCAGGGGCGAGATGCTTACTGTGACTCGCCCGCGGCTGCGGCTGCCACGGAGCTGCCAGATGAGCTGATCCGCGCGGCGTCGAGAGTCGTGGCTCCAGCGATCTTGGGCCGCTCGAGACGGTGTTTGTTATCATCCCTGTTGGGCTCGCAGCGCTGGAGCGCATCTGGGGCCGAGAGCCTCACGACTTACGCTGCATCTTCGGGAGACCTCGCCCGTCCCCCAAACTGGTGTCCTGTCTCTTGTGCCCAATCTGGTGTCTCGATGCGGATCCGACGCGGACGTGACGTGGATCCGACGCGGATTCGACACGGATCCGACGAGTCCGACGCGGATTCGACACCGAGTCGACGCGCATCGGGCCGAGAGGGGGCAGGCAAGGTCCTTGAGGATGCAGCACACCACGCCATCGTCCTCGCCCTGCGGATGCCTGCGCTCTCGGCGCGGCCGCGCGGCCGCGCGGAGCGAGGAGGAGGAGGAGGAGGAGGAGGAGGAGGAGGAGGAATGAGGAGGAGGAGGAGCAGGAGGAGGAGGAGCAGGAGGAGGAAAAGAAGGAGGAGGAGGGGGGGGGGGCGCGCTCCCACCTCTTCGAGGCTCGTTCCGGGGACCTTCCTGGGGCCCACCTCCCACGCCTCGGCGCACCAGCGCACGGTCCACCTCTCCGGTGCTCGGTTTTGGGGGACCTCCCTGGGGCTCACGGAACAGATCTGTTCGGCTCAAGTTCGACCCAGCTTCGACTCAAGATCGACTCAGGTTCGACTCAGGTTCGACGGACGCTCGACGCACGAGTGGAGCGAGTGGCTCCAGGAAGGTCTCCTAAAATGAACATCTAACACCTCTGATGTCAGAAGCTTCATCTTCGTCCGAGCCATCCCCACCCCCACGGGGGCAGGGTAAGTTGGCTCTCGCAGCGTACCCCGTCTGTTGAAGAAGAAGAAGAAACGGCATAAACATAAACTTTTGGCGCTCCTCTCGGATTTCTTTGATCCGCGCTGCGACTCCTCTAGCGGCGCCTCTGGCGCCGCCCCTGGCGCGCTCCGCGCGCCAGGGAGTGGGTCCAAGGCAGATCCAAGAAATCCGCGCGAAACCCGAAGGAGACGGTACCCATCCGCACCTCAGGGGGGGCAGATTGCCTTGCTGGGCCGAGGCGTGCTCGATGGGGGTGGGGATTGTTTTCCTCGTCCAGAAGAAGGTCCGCCGCCACGACAAGAATTCGGAATTCGCGGCGGCCAGCGCTTTTTGCACCACGTGGGGCGAGAAGAGAGCACGGCGTCGATTGCGCCGACATTGGCGCGCAATCTGCCTGCGTGAGGTCGCACGTCTGCGCCTTCGTCTCCAACGTGGCGTGCCGCGCGGGCGGCTCGCACAAGCCGCTGCGAGAGGTCGCCATCTCCTCTTGGCCGTTTGGGGGGTCCTTTTTTGGGTTGCGTCGGGCCTGTCCCTCTACAGGGGGGAATATCCAAAAATTGTCAAAATACTATGGGACATATTTTGTTTGACCATCTTTGTTTTTGTTTTGTTGCTTTTGGGGGTACGTTTCGTTTCCGACCTAATTTTAAGGCCTCCCAAAAGACCTTTTGGAGGGTTTTCTGATTTGGGCTTCCTCGTCGCTCACGTTGTGCCTTTTGGGGGGGACCCCAGTGCGGCCCCGGGGGGGGCTGTCGGGCAGCCACCTGAGGGACGAAGCGCCGGCCCCGCGGGAGGAGGAGGTCGAGCCGCCTGGGGTGGCCCGCGCCTCGAAGAGGTCGACGAGCGGCCAGGCTTACGTCGGGCCTGTCCCTCGACATGAGGAGTTTTCAAGAAGAGTCAGAAAATAGTCTGGGGACGATGTTTCGATCCTGCTTCGACTAGTCTCTAGTATTGTTCGACTATTGTTATTTTTTTCCAAACACCGACCTAAGTCCAGGTGGAACCGAACTCCCCCCTCCCTGGAATCGGAGGCAATTCGGCCTGGCTCCTGATCCTGATCGGGCCCGTCGCCATGCCAATGCTCTGTTTTGGCGACCGTTCATGTCGGTCTTCCACGGGCCCCTGTGTTAGCCAACGGGGGGGCCGCACGATGGGGTGGGGTGCGACTATGAGGATCGAGCGTCGAGGATCGATCCTTCTCCTCCTCGAGCAGGACCGATCCTCGACTCCCACAACCCAGGTATCCGATGCATTGACCTTTTCAGTGCGGGGTCCCTGGAAGGCCCGACCCGTTCTCTGGGGCCGGCTCTTCCTTCCGAGTCGTGCTCGGACGGCCCCTGGGGCCCGGCGAGGACGCCCCCCCCCCTTGCAGAGGCCCACAGCGGCCAATGTTTTGTTGGCCGCTTCGGGCCTCCGCATGGGAGGAGGAGGAGGAGGAGGAGGAGGAGGAGGAGGAGGAGGAGGAGGAGGAGGAGCAGGAGCAGGAGCAGGAGCAGGAGCAGGAGCAGGAGGAGCAGGAGAAGCAGGAGGAGCAGGAGGAGCAGGAGGAGCAGGAGGAGGAGAAGCACGCCCGTGATGAGCCCTGCTGCCCCTGCCAGGGCGGCGGCGCGGGCGGCCGCCCCACGGGGGCGCATGGACGACCTCAGCTGGGGCCGCACGCTGTACCGCTACCGCAGCGCGGCGGCGCAGGAGGCGACGAGGCGCTACGCGGCGCTGGCGCAGGAGCGGGCCCCCCAAAGGGGAAGGGGGAGGAGGAGGAGGAGGAGGAGGAGGAGGAGGAGGAGGAGGAGGAGGAGGAGGAGGGGAGGAGGAGGAGGAGGAGGAGGAGGAGGAGGAGGAGGAGGAGGAGGAGGGAGAGCGGCGCGGCGTTGGGAGGCCTGGGCCGCCCGCCCCGGGGCCTCTCGCGGGGGGAGGGGAGGCCGCGCCGCGGGTGGGCCCGCGTCGCGTCGGCGCGGCGCGCGGGCCGCCCCCCCCGCAGTGTGCGGCGGCCACACCGCTCGGGGAAGGATCCTCCGGCAGGATGCCGTTCCATCCGCGCCTCCTCGGCGTCCTTGCTTTTTCTCTTCCCGCTCCGCCGTGGCTGATGCTCAGCATAGTGGAGGCCCCCCCTTCCCCTCGGTGGGGATGCTGGGAATTTTCTTCACCATCGTCATCATCACCACCATCATCATCATCATCATCATCATCATCATCATCAGCAGCAGCAGCATCATCATCACCATCACCATCATCATCATCATCATCACTATCATCATCAGCATCATAATGGTCAGCATCTTCGCCATCATTATCAGTATCATTACCATTGTCATCATCTTCATCATCTTCTTCATCATCATCATCAGCGCATTTTTTCTGAGGGGGGGAAGGGAAATCGTCGCGTTGCGGAGAAACTGCAACATCGCGAAAATCGCGACCAGATCCCCATAGGCCTTTATCTTTCTGCGGCAGTTTTTTCCAATCCATCTGTGATGACTGGCGTTTACAGTGGAGGCCCATGCCAAGAAACACCCTGCTTGCCTCCAGGGTGCCCTGGGTTGAGATGGTTTCGCCTGCCGTTACCACACCTAAAATCAGTGGTCGTCCTGAGGTCTCAGGGTTGGATTCCTTGTGGAAGGTTTCTTGTGGTCGGGCCCCTATTGTAGAATAAAGTGCAATTGCAGGATCTCGGAGTGCAGTCGTGGCGCTGAGATGACGTCGAGCTCGGGTTCAGAAGGGGCTCGGTGGTTCCCATCGCAATTCTGCTAGTGAGCCTCAGCTTCCCTGGGATGGGAGGGGCCACCTTCAAAACGAGAGGCAGCGACGAGGGAACGCCTCCCAAATGGGGCTCGGCCATCCCCTAGACATGTCAGACTCGATTTGTGAAACCTGGGCGTTTTTCCTTTCCTTGCCTTGCATTCCTTCTGGCAGTGCCATGACTGTACCCTTGCACAAGTTGCCCATCCGGCATGAGCCCTAGACGGTATAACGGCGATGCAGGTTTCGGTATTGTGGGGATACATGGCTCGCGCTTTCCTACAATTCGCTGTTCCTCAGCGGCGGGCGAGGGGGGGAAATGAGAAGGAGAAGGCCTCCTCAGTCAGAAGGCGGCGGGACTTCTCAGAAGCCCTCGCGCCTTCTGAGAAGTTGGTTATGTTTTCAGGAAAGGCTTAGAAATCTTCTCAGAAGGTCGGGGACTTCCGAGCCTTCTGAGAAGGCCCGTTAGCATTATTCTAGGTCGGAAAAACCACACCGGCCCCGACAATTGGCGTTTCCTAAACTGCCCTCGGCGTTTACTAAACAGCCCTGCCTTGTTCGATTCCTTCCATGGGTGCGTTTACTGAACGGCTTCGCTGGTCGGGGTGCTTATTATGGGGGGGGGGATTCTCTGCTCTCCAAATCCTACTGGCAGTGCCATCACTGTAATCGTGTGTTCCCGATGATAACCCTTGTGGGATCATACAGTTCGGGGGTCTGTGGGGGATAATCAACAAGTTTCCCAGGGAAGGTGATGTTAGTTAAGTTATGATGATATGATGATGATGATGATGATGATGATGATGATGATGATGATGATGATGATGATGATGATGATGATGATGATGATGATGGTGGTGATGATGATGATGATGATGATGATGATGATACTGATGATACTGATGATGATGATGATGATGATGATGATGATGATGATGATGATGATGATGATGATGATGATGATGATGATGATGATGATGATGATGATGATGATGATGATGATGATGATGATGATGATGATGATGATGATGATGATGATGATGATGATGATGATGATGATGATGATGATGATGATGATGATGATGATGATGATGATGAGGGGGAGGATCCAATCTGTCCCCATGGCCCTGCCTCACGCTCGTGGCTGCGGAAGCTGAAGTGGTGAGACCACCATTACCATGCTCAGCGTTTTTGATGCTGTCGCTAGTCAACATGAGATGATACCAACTTCGATTCGCAACTTCCCCCGAGGATTATCAAGTTCGGCCTCCGCGCCTTCTCCACACATCCGATTGACACGGGATGCAAGATAGAGGGGGTGAAGGGGGGGGATGATTTGTTATGGGGGGCATGGGGTTGCCCTTGCACCAGCTGCCCATCCCGCAGGAGGCGGGCCTGTCCCTCACCGAGCTCGCCCTCCGCTGGGCCCGGCAGCGCCCCGGCGTCACCTCGGCGCTGCTGGGGCAGTCCTCGCTCGCGCAGCTGGAGCAGGGCCTCGCCGTCTACCGGGCCGGGGGCACGCTGCCGGACCGGCTCATGTGGAAGAGTGGAACCCAGGCTCAAGTCAGGGGCAACGATAGGGGGGGATTTGCATAGGGGGGGATGCATCGACATGCAATCGCCCATTGATCGCCGATAGGGGCCCGATAGCCCCATCCTGCCCAGGAAGGTGCGGATTCACTATCAGTGGCCTATCGCCGATCAATCGGCGATGTATCGCCGATTCCAGGTCGATGCATCCCCCCCTATGCCAGTCCCCCCCCATCGTTGCCCCTCATCAAGCGGTGGCGAAGCGTCCCGGCTTGCCTATGGGCCCACCAGAGAGTGTTCGAGGAAGCTCTCGTGGTCTGCACGGCGTGTCTTTAGAACGTGCCTTGGTGAGACCGCCGTGGTTCAGCACAGTTGTCGCGTTGACGTTCTGAGAGAAGGGCTGTTGTTCTTCGAATTTTTTTTTCGGGTTCTGAGGGCACGTCGTGGGAGGCCTGCAGGAGTGCTGGGGCGGTCGGTCCCTGCCCAAACGGGAGGGTGGCGGCCGTGTCCGGCCTCCGGGGGCGCTCGCGGGGCCCCCTGGGCCGTGACGAGAGTGGCCCAGGACGGAGAGCCGGCCCCGGCGAAGGGGTCGGGACCTCCGGAGGCCCCGCATCCAGAAAGAACAAGCCAAGGCGTCGACTCTCCGGGTTCGGCGCTCCGCGCGGGTTTCCTGGGACGGCGCTGGGCCCCCCCCCCCCTTGAGAGGAGGAGCAGGGTCCGCCAGCACCGCGGACCCATCGGGGGGTCGGGGGCTCCCCACTGGGCGGGGGCACGCCCGAGCGTCGTCCTGTACCGGGTGATGCTCGGGCAGGCCGCCGCCCAGGTTCTGGCCGACATCCCCCCGATGGGTTCTGAGTGGCGGTGGCCCCCGCTTCTCCTCTGAACCCTGGCGGCGCGGCCGCGCCATCCATGGGCCAGGGATGGGGGGCAGGAGGAGGAGGAGGAGGAGGAGGAGGAGGAAAAGGAGGAGGAGGAGGAGCAGGGTGAGGAGGAGGACGAGGAGGAGGACGAGGAGTCGGAGGAGGAGGAGGCGGAGGCTTAGGAGGAGGAGGAGGAGGAGGAGGAGGAGGCGGAGGAGGAGGAGGCGGAGGCGGAGGAGGAGGAGGAGGAGGAGGAGGAGTAGGAAAAACCATCCATGACCCCCGCAGATTCGCCCAGGGGAGGGGGGGGGGCAGCGCCGATCCGAGAACTCCGCGCGGAGCTCCGAGAGTTGCCGCTCATGTCGGGTTTCCTTCTTCCGCTCGTGTGGGAGATCGACCGCGTGCACATGCGGAACCGGCTCCCCAGCCTGGCCGGCGGATCGCCCGGGACTCTGGCCCCGTGGGGGGAGAGCCGCAGGCGCAGTCCGGGACCCCGCGGTGCGGGGCCGTGTGTTCGAGCATGGGGGGGAAGCCCCTTCTCGAGAGCTCAGGTCATATGCGCGGGCGCCGATCGTATCACGCATCGTTGTTTTGCGGGCCGCGGTCTGGGCCAGAGCGGTTGCCCTTGTCCAAGGGGGCAGCGCGAGGGCGCGAGGGCGCGTCGCGGGGCGCGATGAGCGAAGTGATGGGGAGAGTGGGGGGTAAAGAGTGTACTCCTCCTCCTCCTCCTCCTCCTCCTCCTCCTCCTCCTCCTCTCCTCTCCACCTCCACCTCCCCTCCTCCTCCTCCTCTTCCTTCGTCCTCCTCTTCCTCGTCCTCCTCCTCCTCCTCCTCCTCCTCCTCCTCCTCCTATTCCTCTTCCTCCTCGTCTTCCTCGTCCTCCTCCTCCTTCTTTTCCTCCTACTCCTGTTCCTCCTTATCCTCCTCCTCCTCCTCCTCCTCCTCCTCCTCCTCGTCCTCCTCGTCCTCCTCCCCGTCCTCGACGCGGCGCAAGGAGCGAAGTCAGGTGAGCTGGGTTCTTGGGTTCTGAGACCTGCTGGCCCAAGGGGAGGGTCAGTTGCAGGGAAGGGAGGCGCCCTGCAGCGGTCAACTCACCCAGCTTGGCATCGCTCGGGCGTGTGCATTTGCTCCCTGCGAGAGGGCCATTCAGGAGCATCTTGGATCAGGTTCTGGTGGATTTTCGGGGCAAAGAAACACGCACATCTCAGGAGGGGAGAAAAACACACACAGACACAATTAATCGTCGATTCCACTAACAATATGGGAAACTATGGGAAGTGGGGGGGGAAGACGGAAACCAAGAAAATATGGGGAAAATATGGGAAATCCTGCTATTTGTGTGTCTTCATTTGTGTGTCCCAGGGCCCCTTCAGCAAAGACATGCGCACATCAGCGACCATTGCACGGGGCATGGACGTCCGAGCGATGGCATGTCGGGAGGGCGGGCGGGGCGCCTGCGGAGTCCCCATTGGGCCATACACCCTCGGGGAACGGGGAAGCGCCCACCACCTCCTCCCTCCATCCTCCTTCCCTCCTCCTCTCCTCCCTCCCTCCTCCTCCTGCCTCTCCTCCTCCTCCTCTCCTCCTCCTCCTCCTCCTCCTCCTCCTCCTCCTCCTCCTCCTCCTCCTCCTCCTCCTCCTCCTCCTCCTCCTCCCCCCCACGAGGCCTCCCCGAGCTGCGGATGATGGATGTCTCGAGCGAGGGGGGGGGCACGCCACCGGGGGTAAGTCGGGCATGTCACTGTACAGGCGGATTTTGGAGGAAAAATGAGACATGAGAGATAGTCAAACATATTCCCAAATAGTGATAAGCAAATATTTGGGAAGTCGTCCCCAGACTATCTTTGACTATTTAGAAATATTCCCCCTGTAGCGGGACATGCCCGACCTAACACCAGGGGGCCCCCCGCTGGCTCCTCCCGCTGGTGGTCCCTGGTGGTGGTGGTGTCGCTTCTCTGTGATCCCATACCCTTGGACTTCTCCGTCGGCCAGCCGTCTTTTCCTCGGACCGCGTGGGGGCCGACTGGTACGGGCGCGGAGAGATCGGAGAGGCCATCCCTTGAGTCGACCCGCGCCGTACCGCGCTGGAGAAAGAGCCGCACGGTCTGTGCACGGGGAGTGCGTTGTTGCGGTCCTCGTCCTCAACAGTGTCAGGCATCTCGAGCAGCAACGAGACGAAGGTTTTCATAGTTTTCGGCCATTTGGGGCCCTTAGTGGGCCTCAGGATTGTCAAGAAGCGACTCGGCATGAAAAACGTGTCTCGGAGAAGTGGTCGAAGGGCCGGGGACCCGTGTCTCAACAAATCGTAACGCTGGATGTCTGGGTTGTTTCTGCTGTTGCCGCCGTTTCCCCCATGTGCACCCCTTTTCCATTCATGTCCTCGTTCCTCAGCCATCTTGGCTCGCAACTTGCTTGCAGATTGTTGGTGCCTGGCCCCCTGACTGAGGGAGGCTCCTAGATCACATTCAGCGTGCCTTAGGTTCTGTCTTCACACGGCTGCTGGCGAACCCCAGTATCTTTCGGACTCCACATTGTGCACATTCGGAGCTCCACATTTCGTGCGGAGAGACACTCCCGAATTCTGATGCTCATGCATTTCTTTTGCATTGCTCATGGGCGTTGCTGAGTTTGCCCAGCTTGGGGCAGACTCAAGGGCGTGCCTTCAGGGGCGTGCCCGCTTTCAGCGGCAGACGCCTCTGGCAGGCTCGCTGCTCTCGCGCCTGCGCGCGCGATCCTGGGCGGGCTGCCCGGCATCTTCCGAGGCCGGAGTTGCGGTGCTCCTGGGGTGTAGAACAGGTTGGTACCGCACAGAGGAAGAAGCCCATGCCAAGAAGCACTCTGCGTTCCTCTTGCCTCCAGGGCGCCCTGGGTTTCGATGGTTCTGCTATGGAAAGCGTGACGCTCCCACACCCAAAATCATTGGACGTCCTGGGGTCTCAGTGTTGGGCTTCTTGTGGAAGGCTATTACTTGTGGAGTAGCCTCCACTGTAATCTACAAACGATGTTCCGCTGTCCGCGGAAGGCAGGGGAGCTTCTCGCCCCCGAGCCGCGTTTCAGGCTTCCTCTGGTGCTGGTTCTGCATCGGGAGAAAAAAAGAAGCAGGAGCTGCGGTGCGCCCGGGGGTGCCGAGTGTCTTGGGCTCAAGTCTCGCCGCCACAACGCCCAATTCGCTCCGCAGCAGCCCTGCCGTAGCAGCGACCGCAGCTTGGATCCAAGGCGCCGCCAATCAAAAAGGTCTGTGGTTCAAGCGGTCGGTCATGGAAACGCTCGCATGTCTGGCCTTCGGCCCTTTCCGCCATCTTGCCAGGGTCGTGGCCCTGAGGAGGAGGAGGAAGAGGAGGAGGAGGAGGAGGAGGAGGAGGAGGAGGAGGAGGAGGGGGAGGAGGAGGGGGAGGAGAGGGAGGAGGAGGAGGAGGAGGAGGAGGAGGAGGAGGAGGAGGAGAGGGAGGAGGGGGAGGAGGCGGGGGAGGAGAGGAGGAGGAGGAGGAGGAGGAGGAGGGGGAGGAGGGGAGGAGGGGAGGAGGAGGGGGAGGAGGAGGAGGGGGAGGGGAGGAGGGGGAGGAGGAGGAGGAGGGTTTGTGAGGAGGGAGGAGGAGAGGAGGAGGAGGAGGAGGAGTCAGAAGGCATGTCTCTTAGGGGGGCTTCCTGGGGGCCTCTTGAGGCCCCGGGCCGGGGCCTCCTGGGCGCCTCCAGGAGGCCCGCTGGCGGTCTGGGGCCGCCACGGAGGGACGGGCTCCCAGGGCACGCTCGAGTTCTCGCCCGCCTGGGCCGCCCTGCGCGCCCTCCTCGGCTTGTCCTTCGTCGGGCGAAGAGAACTGTCCTCCTCGTCCTCCTCCTCCTCCTCCTCCTCCTCCTCCTCGCGTGCACCTGTTCTGGCCAGGCCCATCCTTGGCCCCAGGGTCGGTGCATGTGCCCTCGTGGCCAAGGCAGGAGGGCGTATGCACCGGCCTTGGGCTCAGGACGGACCTGACCCAAATCGGTGCATGTGCATGGTTATTTTTTCCTTTACTTAGGGGAACAAAACGTGGCATAAACACAAAAACTCGGAGGTCCGCGCGGATTTCTCGGATCGGCGCTGGGGCGTCCCAGGCGGCGCCTCCGGCGCCGCCCCTGGCGCGCTCCGCGCGCCAGGGAGGGGGGTCCAGCGCCGATCCGAGAAATCTGCGCGGACCTCAGAGTTGTTTATGTTTATGCCACTTTTTGTTCCCTTAGTCTTGGGGGCCTCGGGTGCCCTCTTGAGCGAGTCTTGGGGGGCCTCTTGAGCCGTCGTGGGCGCCCGCAGGACGAACAGGGCAGACACGCGAACATCATTGATAAAGGCAAGGCTCCCTGGTGATCGTGGCATCTTTTGCCTGCCCCGAGGGCCTCCACGACGGCCCCAGAGGCCACCGCCAAGAGGATTTCAGGTCGACCCCGTGAAACCATCCTGGGGCAAGTTGCAAGTGACGATAGCCTTTTTGGCAATCCACGAGCGAAGCCCCGGGAACTCCGAACAGGTGCCCAGGAATTCACACACATCGGGGGCCAGGACACTCCACTCAGAGCTCACCGCTTGCCCTTCACTGGCTGACCTCCAGGTCTTCCAAGCAGCAAGCCGGGCTGCGGCCGCTGCCCCCGAGCATTCCAGGCGCGTGTCCCCCGTGGCGGGGACCCAGGGCCACTATGGGCATCCATCGAGGTACGCGCGCTGGCCGTGGCTTCGGCCATCAGCAGAGCAAGCCATTCCTGCTTGTCGCGTGCAGCTGTTGGCCTGAGATGGGTCGTGAGCGGGGGTAGGGTTAAGTCGGGCCTGTCCCTCTACAGGGGGAAGATTCAAAAATATTAAAAACATAGTCTGGGGACTTTTTTGTTCTCCAGTCTTTTTGGGCATCTTTTGGGCATGTGTGGGGTATTTTTGATTTCTCGCCCAGAATCCCCCTGTGGGGGGACAGGCCCGACTGAAGGGTAGGGCTCGCCTGGGGCAGGGCTCACGTGGGTCGGCCACGCGCAGAGAGGGGTAGGGGGAGGGGGAAAGGCTTCTTAGAAGAAGGCTGCTTCTTAGAGGGCGCGGGCCTTGTCTGTAAATGTAAGGCCCGCGCCTTCTAAGAAGCAGCCTCCTTCTAAGAAGCCTTCCCCCCTCCCCCCACCCCTCTCTGCGCGCCGCCACGTGGGGCTGCCGGAGAGAACCCAAAGGCCTGCTGAAGTCACGTCCTGCCTATAGCCTTAAGTCGGGCCTGGCCCTCTACAGGGGGAATATTCAAACACAGTAAAACAATAGTCTGGGGACTATTGTTTGAATTATGTTGTTGCCATTTTCGAGTATTTTAGGGGCATTTATTATTTTTCGTCGAAAATCCCTTTGTAGGGGGACACGCCCGACTTAAACCTAACCGTTCCTGAATGTCGTCAAGCAGATCGTGTATCTTCCCGGTTGGATCCCGGATGCCCTCGTTGTTGTTTCTCTTTGCAGTTCTAGTCTGCCGAGTGTGCCGTATGCTTCGGGTGCTGGTCGACGTGAGCACTGGCAGGATGCTCTTGTTTCGGCGTCTGGATGGGCGGGGTCTTGGTTACCTGGATCTTCGCGCGTCTCCTGTCCGCCACCAGTTGGGAATATGCGCGGCTTCGGCTTAGGATTGCCGTCGCCGACTCAGGTTCTCTATGGTCATTCTGCTGAATTGCACGACCCAGTCCAGTTATGCACATGCTGTGCGTTGCATGCAGGGACTGTTGCAACTTATCACATCAAGGGGTCGCGCGCGTGCTCTGATGTCCGCCTGGTCCATGCCTAGGAAAACTGATGAGATACTGCGGGTTGTCGATAAGAGTCTTGGAGCATCGCTCCTTCGTAGATGCTTATGTGGTACGTCATGTGCCAGCTCTCTGTGTGCTGTGCGATCTATGGTGAGCCAGAGGTGAAGCAATTGCTTGGTGTGACGCATGCGCGGTGGCAACGGCCATGAGTTGGAGCCGGGGTTGACAAGGGGCCCCAGCTGTCGGTGAGCACCGCCCGTCCAGCCATGTGTTACTACACGTGTGCTCGTGATTGGTGGACAATTGCCCTCCAAGCGTGTGCGCATCCAGCGCGTTGACAAGTGGACTGGTCATTGAGGCATGTCCCGCACGGTCGGTATAGAAAGCAGCCGCCATGGATCCGGTGAAGGCCGCCACAATACAGTTGGGCGTTTTTATTTGGATGGCGGTATAACAAAGGGGCGAGGGGGGGGGGCGATTTGGCTGTGCTACAAGAGCGTGGTGCATTGGCAGTTGCCGAGCATGCCAGAATGGTTCGGGGCACTGTCTTGCAGCGCCTCTCAGGGCTTGCCGCGTGGCCCGCACTCCGGAGGGTGCAGCTCCCGTCGAAGAAGATGACGGGACTGTCTCCGCTGGTAGGCTTGCGGAGATCGGCACCGCAGTCGCTGCTGTCTGGAGGGAAGCGCGGTGGCCCCATCTCGCGAGGGCGTTGTCAGCACCATGCGCGCAGACGGCGGCTTGTCAGCAGGCGCCCAGCTGGCCAACACGTGTAGGCAGGCTAGTGCCCAGACGGCGATGACGTTTGCCCGCGCCCCTGGGCTAGGTAAGTATTATGACGACGATGTTCGCTCTATTGCTTCGTTGCAGCCCCGCCTGCAGGCGTTGATGGGCGTCTTTGGTGAGTCGCCAGTGGGCATATCCCCGCACAGCAGCTTTTACGCGCTATGGACGCCAAGGGCTTCGAGGAGGAGGAAGAGGAGGAGGAGGAGGAGGAGGAGGAGGAGGTGGAGGAGGAGGAGAAGGAGGCGGATGAGGAGGGGAACGAGGCGGAGGGGAGGAGGAAGAGGAGGAGGAGGAGGAGGAGGAGGAGGAGGAGGAGGAGGAGGAGGAGGAGAAGGAGGGTGAGGAGGAGGAGGAGGAGCTTGGCGCCGGAAGGCCGTGCATGGCGGGCAGGGGCCCCTCTTGCCGCGCCCCCTCTCTGTGGTCCCGCCCTTCGTCCGAGTGGCGTCGTGCGTCGTCCCACGTGCACCCTGCAGTGGATGCTCGTTTGGGGGCCCTTCCTGGGGCCCACAGTGGATCTTCAGAGCCCCGAATCTTCAGGGGTAACTCGGGTCAGGGTTAACTCGGGTTCGTTTTTCGGGAGGCCGAACCCGAGTTACCCCGGACCCGAGTTACCCCGGACAATTCGGGCGTCCAGAGCCCCACAACATCAGGGGTAACTCGGGTCAGGGCTAACTCGGGTTCCTTTTTCGGGAATCCAAACCCGAGTTACCCCAGACCCGAGTTACCCCAGATAACTCGGGCGCCCAAGATCTGCTCGACTCCAGTTCGGCTCCAGGTCGACTCCAGTTCGTTTTTAGGTTCCACTCAGTTCCGGCTCGGCTTCGACTCGGGTTCGAACCAGGTTCGGCGCAGGTTCGATCCGAGTCGACGGACGTTCGACGCAGCTACGGCGCAAGAGTGGAGCGGGTGGCTCCGGGAGGGTCCCCGGAGTGAGCATCTGACTTGCAGCGCGTGTCTCTGTGCTGGGCGCCCAGGGCGCCACGGGACATGCCGCGCTGCCGTCGCCTGCCCGGCAGCCCCCGCCCGTGTGGAGTGTCGCCCCGGGCGTGTGGCGGACGCCGTGGCGCGATGTAGGTTGAGGAGCGTGCGCGTGCACAGCTTCGCCCACCTGTGCATGCGCACGTGCGCGTATTGAGTATGGTCGCTGCTCTGGACATGCGGATGTCAACCCCTCTGGTGTCCTGAGCGGACACGTGCGCCCTTCTCCTGGCGCATCGGGCGGTTGTGCTGCTTGCAGGTCTGTCTGCGGCCAGCAGCTCGATCGCGCCGAGCACTCGATGCGCGTTTCCTGTGAGCCAGTTTTAAGGTCGCGCCTTTGGATGCCGTCGCATCGCCCCTCACTCCCTCGCGCTGCCTCCCCAACAATAATGAACATTCGGATGCCCCTCCTGTTGTCTCCCGCTATGGTGTTGGTCTTCCTCCTCCTCGTCATTGCCCTGCTGGTTCTCTGCCTCATCTTCCGTGTTCCTCCTCCTCCTCCTCCTCCTCTTCATCCTCTTTCCGTCTCCTTTATCGCCATGGCCATTGTAAGTTTTTCCCTCCTCCGCCTCACCACGGGGGCCGCGACGCTAGGAAAAGGAGGACAATGAGACTGACTTGGTGAGGAGAGAGGACGAGGGACGAGGAGGAGTACGGGAGGAGGGGCGAGGAGGGTCGAGGAGGGACGACTTGGGGATGAGTGGCGAGAAGGAGGAGGGACAAGGAGGACAACGAGGACCCCACGTCGTGCACTGGGGCAACAGTCGTACCGTGAGGACGCTGCAGAGGAGGACGGGGTGAGGAATAGATCCGACGCGCGCAAGGAAGCGACGAAGATGGGCGGCGTCGCGGCCCTGGAGCACGCGGGCGCCGGGCTGAGGAGAGACCCTGACTTGCTCTCCGAGGCCGAGTGGGGAGCAGGGGGAGGAGGAGAAGGAGCCTTGAATTAGAGGCACGCTCAGGAGCATACACAGGAGAAGCAGTGGTTGTGTGGTAGTCGGGGGGGAACGACACGCGATGCGGAGTAGTATGGGGATTATGCCCAGGTTGTCGTTTTGACATCACGTTTCTTTAGATGTTCTGTCCAGGCCTTCCTCTCAGGCTTGCGGAGGATTCGATCACAGCGGGAACCCACAGGTACCTTTGCCGAATGTGTGTGTGTGTGTGTGTGTGTTTCCGGGCAGGTCACACGTTGGCGTTGCAGCGCGTCTGTTCGGAGTGCGATGCCGATGATGCACCAGGTTTGCGAATAGCCTTCGGGCGCGACGCCAGTCGCACGCACTGGACACGCTGTGTTAGTGTTGGGGACTCGAGAGCGGGCTCCGCAGACGAGCCGACCCGATCCAACCCAGCCCCATCTGGTGCAAGCCAACCGCGTCAGTCCAGCCTGATCGAGTCCTTCACAGCCCAATCCACGCACACCTCACCCCAATCCAGCCCAAGCCAGGCAGGAGCCGCCTCGATTCCGATCCGACCCCATGCCGTTCCTCATCATGTGTGTCGTTTGCCTCCTGCTCCTGCTGCTCGCTCGTGCTCTTCACCCCCCCCCTGTTTCTCCTGTTTTACCTTACCCCGTCCGCCCCACGCCTGCTGCCCTGTCTCGTCCCCCCTTCTCCCATCCCGTTCCCCTCCCCTCCCATCTCTCCCCCACTCACCTCTCCGCCTCCCTAATCCTCCCTCTCACCCATCTCCCCGTCCTCGTTTTCGCTCCTTCCGTCCCCCGCTTTCTCCCCCGGCGCTCACCTCTGTTGCTGCTGCCGTGCCTCCTCGTCACCGCTGGAGCCGTCGTCCTCCTACAGCTCCTCCTCCTCCTCCTCCTTCTTCTCTTCCTCCTCCTACTCCAGCGTGTCCTCCAGCTTGTCGTCGTCGTCGTCGTCGTCCTTCTCCTGCTCCTCCTCCTCGAGCGTGTCCTCCAGAGCGTAGTCGTCGTCCTCCTCCTCCTCCTCCTCCTCCTCCTCCTCCTCCTCATCCTCCAGCTCCTCCTCCAGCTCCTCCTCCAGCTCCTCCTCCAGCTCTCCTTCCAGCTCGTCCTCCTGCTCGCCTCCACCCAGCGACGCGAGTGTCGCGCGCGATTCCGTCGTGCTGTCGCCCTCCGCCGCCGTGCCGCTCTGGCCGGCGCGAGGCAGCCTCGGGCTCGGCCCGTTTGCCGGGCCGATCGATCGCCTCCCGCCCTCCCCTCGAGGGGCACGATGCCCACGAACGAGCCGGATGCCGCGGGAGACTGTCGCCGCCAACCCCGGTCGTGGTCCACGCGGGCCGTCGCGGGTCCGCGAGGGCGACCCCCCAGGTGATGATATTGCCGAGGTGCACGGATCACCGAAAGATCGGCACCGGCGTGGTTGCGCTCGGTCTCGGCCACGGTCGTCGCCTCCTTCCCCTCCGTCGCCCGTCCTCCGTCCGTCCCCCCCCGGCCTGCCCCGCCGTGTCCTCTCGCCTGCGGGGCTCGCCTCCCCCGGGGGCCGCCCCCGGGCCCCCTCTCAGCCAGGAAGTCGCTGCCAGAGGCCATGTCAAACAGTTGCGAAGCGTCCTGGCTCGCCTATAGCCCCACCAAACGATGATCTAAGAACCTTTTGTGGTTTCTACGAACTGTTCTCAGAACATGTCTGGTTGATATTGTTTTGTTTCGACACATCGGGTTTATGTTCTAAGAATATTGTTTTTATTATTAGGACATTTCTGGGTTCTAAGAACATTTCGTGGTAGGAGTATAGGAATGCCGGGACGGTCGGTCCCTGCTCAAAGAGGCCATGGCGGGGGGGGCGTTGGTTCAGGAAGGTGCCCAGGAGGCTCTGGACCCTGGGTTCCTTGTCCCCTGGCTCCGTATCCAATGCCCTCACCGGGCGGCTGCGCGCGGGGGCCGTGGGCCCCACCAGGAGGACGAGCACAGCCTGCGCTGAGGTGGTCGCTCCGGGGGGTCCCGCCCGCGCCGTGCCATGACGAATGCAAACATGGGCGCTTGCGCCCGCGAGGTCCAAACAATGCCCTCACCGTACTATTGAAGCCACTCGCTTCAGGTTTCCTCTCGCAGCTCGGGGAGGCTCTGGGCCCGACAGCCTTCTGCTATATGTTTCCGTTCGCTTTACGTCTGTTCCCTCTCGCTTGAAGCCGCTCGCTGTGTGTGTTCCTCTCGCAGCTCGGGGAGGCTCTGGGCCCCGACAGCCTTCTGCCCTGCGCCCGGGTCCGCCTGCTCACCCGCAGGCGCTGGACGCCTCGGCGCGCGCGTGCACGGCCAGGGCCTGGCAGGGCGCGGCGGGCCCGAACTGGGGCCAGCTCATCAAGGAGCCCTCGGGCCACGACTCCTTCCCCCTCCTCCTCCTGCTGCTCCTCCTCCTCTCCTCCTCCTCCTCCTCCTCCTCCTCCTCCTCTCTTCCTCCTCCTCCCCCTCCCCCTCCACCTCCCCCTCCCCCTCCTCCTCCTCCCCCTCCTGCCTCCTCCTCCTCCTCCTCCTCCTCCTCCTCCTCCTCTCCTCCTCCTCCTCCTCCTCCTCCTCCTCCTCCTCCTCCTCCCCTCCCCTCCTCCTCCTCCTCCTCCTCCTCCTCCTCCTCCTCCTCCTCCTCCTCCTCCTCCTCCTCCTCCTCCTCCTCCTCCCCCTCCCCTCCTGCTCCTCCTCCTCCTCCTCCTCCCTCCTCCTCCTCCTCCTCCTCCTCCTCCTCCTCCTGACGGCGCCTCCGGCGCAGCCCCTGTCGCTCTCCGGGGGCTTTCGCCGTGCCCAAGGGCCGTCGAGAAACGGCCCCGGATGAAAACACTGGCCCTGTGGAAAGGGTCGGGACTTCTGTCGGGGGCGGCAAAGAGAGGGGTGATGGCTAGCGGGGGTGGATTTCATGGCGGGGGCCATGATATCTCCCCAGATTTCGTGGCGCCTCTTCTCATTTCAATGCGTCCCTGCCCCCCCTGGGCCGCGCACATGCTGCCAGCCATGATTTGCGCCGTCCCCCTCTTGGACACCCCCCTCTTGGCCGCCTCCGATTCTGGGCACACCTATAGCTGTAGTCGAGGAGCAAAACATTGCACAGCGATACGTTTGTAGAGCTCCGCGCGGACTCCTTGGAACGGGGGCCGGGCCCCCTGGCTGGGCCTCCGCCGCAGCCCCTGACGCGCTCCAAGGCGCCATGGATGGGGTGCCGCGCCGATCCAAGCAATCGTGCGGACCTCCGAGGGTATAGGCTTATGCAGTGTTCCATGCCGCAGTGCAGGCTACAACCATCGGACGTTGATACTTAGAACCCGCGCTCCCTGCCACTCCCATCGACTCCATTTAGGAGGGGAAAAACACAGACACAATGAATCGGGGATTCCCCAGAAGAAAGTATGGGAAAATATGTGAAATGGGGGGGAAGACAGAACCCCCGAAAAAATGGTAGAATATGGGGAATCCTTCTATATTTGTGTGTATTTGCTTGTGTGTCCTTGGGCCCCTTGATCCACGTCGGGCCCGCAGGGGTCCCCCGACCACCGAACACGATGCGAGCTTGTGTTTGGAGGAGGAGGAGTCGGACGAGGAGGAGGAGGAGGAGGAGGAGGAGGAGGAGGAGGAGCAGGAGGAGGAGGAGGAGGAGGAGGAGGAGGAGAAGGCTCCTCGTCCGCGTCCTGCGCGCCTTGTGTGTTTGGGGCCTCCCGCGGCCCCCCGGAGGGCGCGCACCAGAGGTCACTCTTACCACGGGAGGGAGGATTATGTCGGGCCTGTCCCCCTACAGGGGGATTTTTTCGACGAGTAAACAATACCCCCAAAATATGTCAAAAAGGTCAACAAATATTCAAAAAATTGTCCCCAGGCTATTTTTGGGATTACTTGTTGATTAGTTGTGGATTATGTTTTATTTTTCGTCGGTACTCCCCGTGTAGGGGGACAGGCCCGACCTAAATGGAGGAGAAGCGACAGCAACACAACCCGGGGGCCCACCTCCTGCAAGGAGCTCCACGATGCCTCCCCGATCTGGAAAAAAAAACGGGACGTCTCGAGCGAGGGGGGGACCACACCACCAGGAAGACCCCCCTCGCTCCTCGCATCTCCACGCCCTGGTGGTGTTGGTGTCGCCTTTCTTGTGCGTGTTCTACAGAACCATGGCACTGATGCGGCGAGCGACAATTTCTGTTCTGGTGGGTCATCTTTCACACCTGGTCGGTGGGAACTTCTGGGTCACAGCTTCTGCGGCGGCACGAACCTTCGGCGCCAGTTCCAGCTGCAGCACTTCCCAGTCGGAACTCAGGCGCCACACCCAGCGGGCCTCCAGTTTGGACGTGGCCTCCCTCTTGGGTGGCGACCACGGCCAGCTGGAGCAAGTCCAGCTGTAGCCAAGGCGCTGCACCCGTTGGGCCTCCGGCTGGACTTGGCCTCCCCTTGGGCCTCCGGCTGGTCCAGCTGGAGCAGGCCCAGTTGGGGCCCCAGGCGCACCGCCCGGTGGGCCTCCGGCTGGACGCGGCCTCTCTCGTGGGCGGCGGCAAGTCCAGCTTGAGCAGGTCCAGTTATAGAGTCGGGGCGCTCCGCCGGTCGGGCCTGCACTTGGACGTGGCCTCGCTGGGGGCGGCGCCACGTCCAGCTGGAGCAGGTCCAGCTGGGGCCGAGGCCCTCGAGCCGCTGGGCCTCCAGCTGGACGTGGCCTCCCTTTTCAGTGGCGCCAGGTCCGGTCGGAGGCAGCCCAGTTGGAGGCAGGGCTCTCTATTCGAGTGTTGCTAGAAGTGCCCCTGGCCCATGGTGCATGGTGCCCCTTGGATCTCCGAGGAGGCCCCCACGGCCTCCAGAGCACCCCTCACGAGGCCCAATGGGCTACAGGGCTCCAAAATTCAGCGAAAAGCTGGGGGCACCGTGGCCAGGGGCATCTCTGGCAACCCCCGATCTGTCTGCTGGCACTTCAGCTGAACTTCGCCTTCGCCTCGCCTGGTCGCCCAGGCATCCGACGCTGGGATTTTGTCTCGACGTCCCTCCCGTGACGTGTGCGCTTCTACCAGGGGGCCAATCTTGAGTGTTTTGCCGACGGCTATATTGCACGCTGGAAAATTTGCCTTATCGGTTGCCCCGACTAATTCGCCCCACGCTGGTGCGGATTGCCTTTGCCTCGCCGCCGACGAAAAAAATAGCCCGGCGAAGGACCCAACCATATGCAGTTGTGAATACCGCAATTGTGCGTATCATCATCGCGAGAGGCTGAGAACGGGTGAGCCTGAGCGCGATGGAGTCTGATTGTGGATGAGTCTGCGCGCGGGTGAGTCGACGTGCATCAATGTCGACGAGGATCGCGCCCGCTTCCTTCCCTTTCTTTCTCTGCCTCTTTGCCCGTGCGCGCCGATGTCCATGGCTGCGGGCGCGGCGCCGCGCGGAGTCCACGCGACGCACGCCGATCGCCCCGACGGGGTCCCGGCGACGCGCGCGGGTCGTCCGTTGCGCGGAGCATGGAGAGCGAGCAGGCTGGCTGATAGCGGGCGAGGCTGTGGCCGCTGGGCAGAGAGACGACGGGGGCGAGCGAGGCTCTGGGCAGAGCGCAGCACGGAGTTCCCGCGACGCGCGCTGGTCGCCCCAAGAAGGCCCCAGCGACGCGCGCAGGTCGCCCGCGGCGCGAGGCCAAACAGTCAGGGTGTCGAGAGACGGCGAGGCTCGGGCGGGCCGCTCTTCAGGTCAAGCCTCGCGGATAAACTCGGTGAAACAGGCTCCCTGGCGAGGGCCGTCGCCTCCCTTCTGCACCGCTTCGTGCGCGCAGCAAGCTGCTCCAGCTGCTTCCGCAAGCCCTCCTGCGGCCCTGCCAGGAAGAATTTGATGCGCGGCGCCCGCATGAGCAGGAGGTCTTCGTGGCGCGTGGCGCGCGAGATCAGGACGTAGAGCTCCAGCCACCAGTCGTCGTCCTCCTTCTTGCCGTTCCCCACCTCGTGGCAGCCGCAGTCCAGGATCACGCCTGGGCGATGTCGGCCGAGGGAGCAGCGCGCCGGCAGCCGACGGCCCAGGGCGGAAGTCCACAGGCCGAGAGGTCTGGCTGCGGACTGCTCGCGCCTGACAGGTTCGGCCGTAAACTGCCCCAGAGCGCTGTTCCCTCGCCCCGTCGCCTTCGCGCATGGTGCGCCCCTGGCACGCCACCGTGGTGATGACCCTGCCGTGCGAGAAGGGGAAGCCCGTTCGGGTGGCCTTGGAGGTGCGGAAGGTGAACGACTCCGACGTGCGAGTCTCGATGAACACCAGCGGGCCAGTGAGGTCCCCCGTGAGGCTGTCGTCGTGGCGTTGGAGGTCGTCCACGAAGGGCGCGTTGGCGTACTTCTCCATGTGCACCCAGAACCCCAGCGGCAAGCGCTTCAGATAGATCCTCTTCTCCCCGTCTCTCTCGGCCTTGTCGACGTCGTCCCGATCTCTAGGGTCCACGGCGATGTGCACGATCTGCCCCTCGGCATCCTTGACGAGACCGCTCTTGAGGTCCAGCGCCTCCAGGAGCCGGATGTACATGCCCACGTGCACCAGGAGCAGTCCCTGCATGCCACCGGTGTTCTTCGGGTTGGCACAGTTCATCATCTTGGCGGCGTCCTTCCTGCTCATCGTCGGGGCAGACCTGTCGGCGGCCTGCACGAGGAAGAGTGACTTCTTCAGGACGTCCGCGTCCCGCTGGGCACGCATGTTCATCCAGCGCGCCACGGTGTCCCAGTAGGACCCAATCGCATGGTCGTTCTGGAACGTTTCCTCCCGGAGTCTACGATCATCGCCCCATGATGATCGTAGACTCTACGATCGCCGTGGGGCGATGATAAGTCTACGATCATCTAAATCTAAGATATGTGCCAAAATGGGGCGTCGCCGCCACGCGGGCTGCGCCACTGGGACGCCAGGTGAAGCTCCCTGTGGGGCCACGAAACGTGTGAGGGGTGTACCAAAATATGGCGAGGCCGCCATGCGGGCTGCACCACTGGGACCTTCGCTGGAGCCCCCTTTGGGGCCACTAAACCTGTGAGAGGTGCGCAACAATGGGGCGAGGCCGCCATGCGGGCTGCGCCATTGGGACCTTAGGTGGAACCCCCCGTATGGGGCCACGCCGTTGGGACCTTAGGTGGAACCCCTGTATGGGGCCACGAAACGTGTGAGGGGTGTGCCAAAATGGGGCGAGGCCGCCATGCGGGCTGCGCCACTGGGACCTTAGGTGGAGCCCTCTTTGGGGCCACGAAGCGTGTGAGGGGTGTGCCAAAAGTGGGCGAGGCCGCCATGCGGGCTGCACCGTTGGGACCTTAGTTGGAGCTCCTGATGGGACCCACGAAATTTTGTGCTGGGTGTGCCGAAACAGACACATGCGGAGAGCAAAGGCAAGGAGGGGGAGGAGGGAGGGGAGGGAGGGGAGGGAGGAGGAAGGAAGGAAGAGGAGAACGCGGGGCGCTGTCTTTTCAAAACGAAGACCCAACACCACAGGATGGTTGGGAAATAATCGACGGTCTTGGGATCAAGCCAAAACCTCCGAGTGTTGAAAATCGCCGCAGGTTTGCGCCGCGTCGACGCGACCGCGACTTCGCCGCGGGCGTTCCTGATTGATCGCCGCCAGCGGCCCAGCATCGGCCAATATGGAACGATTTGGCGATCGAGAAGCCGCCGATCGTTCAATGTTGAACGATCCTCGCGGTGTCAGGAACCAGCGCCAGGATCGTCACAACACAAATTTGCCGCACCAGAGGTCATACGTCGTGGTGTCTCCCTTCCTAGACCCCCCACGTCATGGTTTTTCGCAGCGTCGACGCCCAAAGGTCTCGAACCATTGCTAGGGATTGGTTTCTCGTCTGGAGACGGCCCGTCACGGTCCGAAGGCCTGGGGTAGGGCCTCTAGTGGCAGATTTTGGCGAAGAATACCCCGCCATGTTTTTTCGTGTGACCCGAACAGGTCTGGCCACGTCGTGGTTCCTCCTGTGACCCGCGCGGTGCGTCAGTCATCGCACGGCTGTGGGGCGGTGGAGGCCTCACAGCACGACGCTTTACCGCGCGGTCCGTCCCCGCACGGCCCAGCAGTCACCGCACGGTTTTGGGGCCGTGGAGGCCCCCGTTGCCCGGAACGTCTTCCGAGGACGACCCAAGTCCCAAATCCCTGCGGCCATCCTGGATCCCCACGGAAGCACCACGCTCGGCGGCGAGAGAGGGGGGGGTGGAAATGAGAAGGAGAAGACCTTCTCAGAAGGCGGCGGGGCTTCTCAGAAGCCCTCCGAACTTGTGAGGAGTTCCCCGCATCTTCGGGGGATGCGCAGAAGAACCTCTATCACGAGGCCGGGGGATTTCGGAGCCTTCTAAGAAGGCCCGCCCCTTCTCACTTCCACCCCGGGCTCGCCGCCGAGCGAGGATGTCAGGGCGCCCGCAGCCGACGAGTGGTGAGCGCGCGGGCGCCGATCGATGCGAGCGCTGAGGATCGAACGGGGCCAGGACGAGGACAAATCCGTTCCAGGGCGTTGCGGAACGCCCTCCGAGCGTTCCGGAACGCGACGCGCCGAGCAGGCCGCGGCGCCTGAGCCGCCGGATCTCCCTCTCCCCCTCCCCATCCTCCTCCTCCTCCTCCTCCTCCTCCTCCTCCTCCTCCTCCTCCTCCTCCTCCTCCCCCTCCCCCTCCTCCTCCCCCTCCTCCTCCTCCTTCTCCTCCCCCTCCTCATCCCCCTCCTCCCCCTCCTCCTCCCCCTCCTCCTCCTCCTCCTCCTCCTCCTCCTCCTCCTCCTCCTCCTCCTCCTCCTCTCTCCTCCTCCTCCTCCTCCTCCTCCTCCTCCTCCTCCTCCCTCTCCTCCTCCTCCTCCTCCTCCTCCTCCCTCCTACTCCTCCTCCTCCTCCTCCTCCTCCTCCTCCTCCTCCTCCCCCTCCTCGCCCCGGCTCCGCCTTCGAGCGCGCCCCGCGCCGAGGCGCGCGCGCGGGCGCCGATTCCGCGCGCGCCGCCGAGGAGGCCGGGGGCCTCGCCGGGCTGCGGTGCGGCGGCCACGTCGGCGAGGTCGCCGGCGAGAGGCGGGCGCGCGGGGGCGCGGGGGGGTTGCGGGCCTTTCGGCCCTCGCGGGGGAGGGCGCGGGGCCCTCGGCCCCCTCGGCCTCGCGGGGGCGACGACGACGGCGACGACGACGATGGCGACGCCGACGCCGACGGCGACGACGCCGACGGCGGCGACGACGACGACGACGACGACGACGACGGCGGCGGCGACGACGAGGCGGGCCCAGGGCGCGCGGGGGGGGGGGGGCGAGGAGTAGAACAGTAGAACCGAAGGAAACGCGAGGAGGTCGAGCAGGAGACGGAAAGGGAGGCGGTGGGGTGGACGAGGCTGCGACCGAGGGGGATGAGCAGGAGGACGATGAAGAGCAGACGCATCAGAAGGTGAGTACGCGACGACGGCAGCGGATGAACAGCAGACCCAGTAGGAATCGAGGTGGTGGCGGAGGAGGACAAGGAGGAGGCGGAATGAGGTAATTGCGGTGGGTAGGCGCAGGGAACACGGCGGGGACCGCAGAGGGAGAAGCAGGGACAACTCCATTTCTTCCTCATCCTGGGCTCCTCCTCATCTGCTGCTCGCCCCTCCCTGATGATCCTCATGTTGATCGTTCTGGTCATCCTGATCATGATCCTCGTGGTCCGATGCCTCCTCCTCCTCCTCCTTCTCCTCCTCCTCCTCCTCCTCCTCCCGATCCCGTGAGCGGCCACGGCCGCCCCGCGCAGGCTGCAGTGGGTCCGGCCCCTCGCAGGGACGACTCGCGCGTCGTTCGTTCTGTCGCTCCTTCCTCCTCCTCCTCCTCCTCCTCCTCCTCCTCCTCCTCCTCTCCCCTCTCCTCCTCCTCCTCCTCCTCCTCCTCCTCCTCCTCCTCCTCCTCCTCCTCCTCCCCCTCCTCCTCCACCTCCTCCCTCCTCCTCCTCCTCCTCCTCCTCCTCCTCCTCCTCCTCCTCCTCCTCCTCCCCTCCCACTGTCCAGCCGCGCAGTAAGGACCGGCAACCTTCCCAATGGCATTCCTGCATCCTTGCCTCCTCGGTCCATCCTTGGCCTCTTTCCTCGGCCGCGCCCCGCTCGCAGAGCTCCGAGACGGTCCTCCAGGGCCCTTTGCATCCTTACCGCGCAGCATTCATCCTTACCGCGCAGCCTTGTGAGACGGGTTGACTGCACCCCCCATCCCCCATCTCCCTTCCCGTCCCTCCGCTCTCGCCTTCCCCCGCCCCCTCGCCTTCCGCCTCGCCCCCCCGCCCGCCTGTCGCCACGCCTGCTCCCTCCCTGCCCCTCGAGAGGGGGGCTCGGGCCTCGAGGAGCAGCGAGGAGGAGCGAGGAGCGAGGCACCGAGGACCCACCTCTGACCCACCCGCCTCCGCCCTCGCCCTGCTTCAAGGGAGGAAAAACCACCCGTACCCGACAATTGCCTTTACTAAACGGCCCTGGGCGTTTACGAAACAGCCTTGTCCTGTTCGATTCCTTCTTTGGGCGCGTTTACTAGACGACTTCGCGTGTCGGGGTGGTTATTGTGGGGGTGGATTGTTTGACCTCTGCTGCTCGCCCTCGCGAAGCCTCCCCTCCTCGCCTCGACGGGCCCACGGGGAGGCGCGCGCGGCAGCGCGGACGCACCGGCGGCGGAGCGCGCTCGATCGCGCGGCCGGGCAGCGCGCGCGCAGCAGTTTTGGCCCAGGGAGGCGAAAAGTCGGCCCTCCGGCGGCGCGGGCCCACCCCCCCCCTCTCTCAGCGGCACCGCAACGGGCACTCGCTGACGGGCACTTTGGAGACTTGCCGATAGTTGCCACTCTAGGGTTATGATGCTCCAACCTGCTGTAGCCTTGACTGCCAGAAATAATCTCGTGCGCAACAAAAAAACGAAACTCAAGGGTTTTCACGTGTCGGGCCCTGGGAGACACTCGCCCGACACTGTTTTGACACTGTTTCGACACTCTTTTGAAACTTTTCCGGGTGCTCCAGGTCTGCACGAACGAAATGGGTACGGAAAGAATGACAGCAGTTCCTGTTCATTGTGAACAGGACTCGCTGTCCACGCCGCCGCGGCCCGTGTCCACTCGAGGCAGAAGGCCGCCTGCCCAACAGCGGCCGCTGTTGGTTTGGGACAACCATTGTTGTCGGGCGTTGTGCCCATTCTTCCCGTACCCACTTCGGGCGTCCAAGCCAGGGCCCTTTTTCCTGGCATTGCAGCGTTGCCCACACCTGGGAGGGTTAGGCTCGCAGGGTCACTGGCCAAAGTGCCCGTGAGTGGAGTCCCCGTTGGAGGGGCGCTGGCCCCCCCCCCTGGAGCGGAGGCCCTCGTGGCTCCCACGGGGCCTCGGGCCCGCCTCGCCCCCGCCGCGTCGAAGGCCGCCCAGGCGTGGGGCCAGGAACAATCAGAAACGAGCACAAGTAGAAATGAGCACGATTAGAAATGAACGACGTGTGGATGGGGTCGGAGGATCGCGCCGCATCGCCGATGCATCGCCGACGCCGCTCGAGGTGGAGCGCCCGAATTTTCCCCACGTCGACGTCGCGGATGCGTCGCCGACATCGCCGATGTCTTTGCGATGTGGCGCGATCCTCCGACCCCACCTGCTCGGACCTCTTCTGGGAGGCGTTTGCCCTCGTCGAATGCCACCCAATCTTGAACCCGGTTCTCTCGGCGCTGCGCAACAGGAAGAGCCTCCGAAGGAGGCGCGCGGACCAGACCCATGCTGCCTGCCACCGCCGCGCCCGAGCGGCAGCATCGATCGAGCGAGTGAGCCCGCCAGCACGGCTGTCAGGACAGCAGCGCGTGCAGTGCACTGATCCAGCGACGGGCTGCCAGAAACATTGCACTTCATTTCTTCCAGTCGAGCAGAAAAGAACACACAGCCAACTGCGACGAAGGCAAATTTTAGAGATGAAGGCCGGCTCTCGTCGCGCGTTCATTCCCCTCAGCTTTCCTCCTTCTCCTCCCAAAATAGCGCCAACAAAAAAAAAGCGCCAACGGCGACGATGTGGGCGATGCGAGGTGGGATCTCCCCTCCCTCGCGGCCGAGGAAGGCCCTAGAGGCGCCGCGCGGACGAGGCAGGCCCTTGGGGCACCCGTGGTCAGGGCGCTCACTTCGAGCACGCCGCCGGTGCCGACGAGTGACGTTGAGCGACATCGATGCCCCCGAGACGCAGAGTCCAGAGTCTAGTCCTTCGGCGCCCGGACAAAAAGTGTCCACACCCAGGGCGGCAAGACAGTGCGACGTGATAACAACCGCAACAGCATGATGCACTTGCCTCGCACCCCTCCCCCCCAACACCCAAAGTTGAAGTGTCCACATTTTGTCCCTTGCGCGCGGCCTGCCGCCTAACCCCGCCAACTTTGATTTGGGGGAAAGGGGGGTATACATCTTCGTTCGACGTGATTTGACGACGAGTTGTCTTGGCGCGACGAGTGTGGACACTTTTTGTCCGCCCACCGTTCTGCCCTATGCAATGCTGCGAGAGCGGGGGCTGTAGTCTAAAGTGTTGCGCGAGCGGGCTGTTGACTGATCGCGTTCCGGCGCCGCGCTTCCCCGTCTGCTTGCGGGCCTCGTTGGCAGGCTGAGCACGCACCCTGCGGGCACAGCTGGTCATAGGCGGTGGCGGTGCGGGGGGCTCTACGCCAGCGGCGGGCACAGGCTTACTATACACCGTCTTTCCTTCTCTTGCACAGGCTGGCATTGCCCCGCAGTCGAGCTGTCGATTCTCCTCCCCCCTCCCACAAAGTAGGCACGCGCCGCATCCACCTCCAGAAGGGCTCCCGAAGCTGAGCCTTGTCGCCCAGGAGAAGCCTGGGGTAGTAGGACAGGCTTGGGCCGCAGGATCCCGCAGAATCCTGCATAACCCCACCTCACAGAAAGGGGCCCCCACCTCCGCCTGGCCCCCCCCCCCCTCCTCCCTCCTTGGGGCTGGGCCGGAGAGTCCCGACACCCGATTGTCGAAGGGGTTTCGCAACACGACTGCTCAAACAGTATACCTCACCCCCCTCTGGCCCCTCGTTCTGCGGGGTTGGGGGGCGTGGGCGGGGAGGGAGGGAGTCTTTGTTGCTCCCCCCAGCTTCCGAGTAGGGCATCGACTGCGGAATTCATTGTCCCCGAAGTTGACTGCCCGTCGAATCCATGAACAAATGCATTTAGTGTTGCGTAGATCTACGGGACAGTCCACGTACTGTTGTAGATTCGACCAGGAAATCACATTTGGGGTAAACCAATGGTGTAGTCGATCCCATGCTCGAAGTTTCGCCACGCAAAACAAAATCCTGAGGGAATCTGGCCCCGAGGTTTTTCCCTGGTTTGGCTTCCTTGCCCCCCCCCCACGGGCCCCGAGACTGTCAAACACAGCTGCTCAGGATGAAACGCCCAGCCCCAGGGGCAACGCCCCAGGGGGCCTTGGGCTCTTGATTGCGGAACAGATGACGACACACATCGCGGGCGATTGCTTTCCCCCTCGGAGGAGGAAAAACTATCCATGCTGCAACCCTTCCCTCCCTTTTGAGCCTCCTGGGAGGCCCTCGTCGTCACCGCTGGATTCGCCTCGAAATTCTAATCAGAACGCGTCCGGGGAGATGGCCGGGGAGTTGCGGTGTCGGTACCTTTTTGTTTCCCCACCCCCAATCCCTGAGCTCCGCCCCAGAAGGTTGACACCCCAAGGGGGCTCGTCGGACGCACCCCTATCCAGGACGGCCCCCATCGTGCATCCCAGGGTTGGGCCCCACATTTCTGGTCCAGTCGAAAACGTCCCAAAGTCTGGGTCAGGGGTCGCGACAGGTGCGGACTTCGGAGGTCTGTGCGGACTTCTTGACTCGGCACCAGACCCTCCTGGTGGCGCCTCTGGCACCGCCCCTGGCTCGCCAGATCCAAGACATCCGCGCGGATTTCCGAAATATTATGCTTATCTAATATTTTGCTCCCCGAAATGAGGCGCTGGCCGGACGGGGCCAGGGCGGGGATAAATCATCAGAGCGTTCCAGAACGCTCTCAGAGCGTTCCGGAACGCTCCGAGAAGGCCGCGGCGCCCGAGACACCTTCCAGAGCCGCCAGATCGATTTAGCTTCGCTTGACTTACCCTTCGTCCTGGCTTCGTCTTGGCTGGTCGGCGCGAGCGCCTCGAACACACCAGGGGCGACGCGCTCTTGGATCCTGCGGCGGGGTGCGACGAGGGCCTCCCCGACGGCGCGCTCTGGCCGGGCATGGCGCGCGGGTTCCGCCCCGCGCTCCTGCTGCTTCTGCTGCTGCCACTGACCGTCGCCGAGGACCCTCGGGGAGGACGAAACCCAAGGAGAGCACATAGGCAATGTTTCTTTCGTCCCTCCCTCCCCTCTCCTCCCCCCTCTCCTCCCCCCCTCTCCTCCCCCCCTCCCCCCTCCCCCTGAACTTTCTCCCCTCTCCTTCCCCCCTCCCCCCTCCCCATGACGTAGCGCTCCCCCCATCCCAGTGCGTCCCCGGCACCGCCGCAGTGCGTCTGGCACCGCAGTTTGTGGCGCCAGACCCGGACGGCGGAGCGTGGGGGGGCGTTTCGGTATGCTCCCCCTCCTGGCCCCGCGCGGACTTCCAAAAGTTCAGTTGACCTGCAATCTTTGGTTTATGTCGGGCGTGTCCCCCTACAGGGGGATGTTCAACGAAAAATAACACATCTCCAAAAATACACCAAAAGGTCAGAAACTATTAAACAAACAGTCGAACATCCCCCTGTAGGGGGACGGGCCCGACTTGATGTGTGGTTCTTCTGCGACAGGGGGGGAAGCGGGATCACAACACTCTTTGCGCGCAGCTGGTCTCGCCCTGGCCGCCCGGCGCGCCGCCTCCTTGGAGATGCGTGGCCGAGCCCAGCGCCTCCCCACCCGCTGCATGTGGCTGAACCGTGGAGCTTCGCTTTGCCACCTCTTCCCCCTCCTCTGCCCCGGGCTCGCCTTCCCTGCAGGACGGACTCTCCCGAAATGCCCCGCAGACTACTCCAGATTTCGTAATGAAGGGAGGGGGGTCTCATTTCGGGGGGGGGTCTCTCCCAGGCCATCTTGGAGGGCCTGGGGGGGTCTGGGAACGATGTTTTGGAGGATTCTCCCACGGGGGAGGTCTGAAATGGCTCGTCTTGGAGGGTCCAGACCCCCTCCCTTTTATTACGAAATCTGGAGTAGCCTACTGTGGCGCATTTGGTATTGATGATTCAGATGTGTGGATCCTTCCCCCGCAGGCATCAGCCACATTCAATTCTAGACAGCACTCCGCCAGCACAAGTGAGTAGTGGGCGCGGGCGGCGCGCTTCAAGAACCTTGCACACGGCGGGTTGAACCATCCGTGAACCAGCCAGGGCGCTTCGACGAGTCCCGGCACCAGCGATTGGGGATCCTAAGGCGCTGGTGCCCCCCTGAGCTGGACAACTTCCTCTGGTAGCCTTTCTGGTAGCTGCCACGACCCGCGCACCATGTTTTCAGATGGTGAGAGCTCTGGTCTGGCCGCTCCGACAGGACTTGGTACACCGAGCCGAAGACGCTTTCGATAAACTGACGAAGTAGGCATCGATACCCATCTAGAGCCGCCAACTACCCCGAATTGAGACCTGCCGAGGCGGTGTATGCGGATTCCAAATGTGCTCATGGCAATCACGGCCACACATCTGGTTGTCGCGGAGAGCCTTCCACTTCCGCACGTGTACTGTGAGCGTGCCTCGTCACACGTGGGAGACGCGTCGCCACCGTGACTCTCACGTTTCAAAGCTGACGGTGCCAATCGAATGTTTCAGGTCCGCTACCAGGTAGAGCCCTGGCGTCTTTTCGCGGGTAGCCTTCTGGATATGTGTGAAGGTGTCGGACATCATCGTATCTCCCCGCCGCACCTCGCAACGCCCAGTTATAGTCAGCATTATGCCAACGCGCACATGCAGTATGCCACAGCATTCGTTCACTCAGTCATTGAATCCCATTCGGAGCGCACATAAACACATGTGGAATTATGCTTTACGTATATAAACACGCATGTATGCATACACACATATATATAGCTCTCTATTAATGTGTGTGTGGAAGAGAGAGAGAGAGTGGGGGGCAAGAGAAGCGCGCGCCCACACACACCTCTATACATAGCTCCCCGCACTTGCGGATAAGAGTGAGGGGACTGCAGGGTCGTGGGCAAGCCTGCGAAGCTCTGCAGAGACCCGCCGCAGTCGCCGACGGTTTGGTCAAGGCAACGTCGGTGGGCTGCGGGTGGTTGGCAAGGTGGGTCGCGGGGTGGGTCGCGCGGTGGTCGCGGGGTAGGTGCGGGGCGGGTCGCGGGCGAGGAGGACGACAGCAACAACACCAGGAACAATCATTTGAATCTTTGTCGCTCGTACCTGCCCGCCTGCCATTCCTCATGAGTATCCCGATGCTTCACCTGCCACGTGTACGGGGTGCAGCCTTTTAAACAAGGGAAGAGAGGACGGATGGAAGAGGGAGGGAGAAGAATGCAGCACGAGAGAGATTCGCAGGAGGGGGGCTAGAAGCAGAACGCACGTGGCAGAACCAGACAGGCTCCTCGGGCGGGTAGACCCTAACAGGCGTGTCCGAAAGGCGGGCCTAGGCGGCCAGGTCGAGCAGGCAGGTTGTTGAAGCGTGAATGTTGTATGAATCGCGAGGAGGCTCAAGTGATTTCGCGATCGCACGTGAATCATGAGAAATGCTACATCGAGGACGCGATTCTTGAGCGTCGAGGGCGCGGCGTCTGAGTGAATTGTGAGGACGTCCCACGCGAGAGCGCGACGCTTGGATACATTGCAAGGAGGTCCCTCGCGAGAGCGCTACTTCGCAAGACATGGGGGGACTATCGAGCGGGAGCTGTTGTTGAACTTTCATTTAGGTAAGAATAAGTTTTAGTTGATTACCCCAGTGAGTATTGAATCCGTTCTGTTAAAATGCTTATCCAGGGGCTCATCCCTTATATATATATATATATAACAAAATCTAAGGAGAACCGGTGGTCACCAAACTGCGCCCTTGGCCCCCGGTCTACAACAACAGCGGTTCCCGCTTGATATGTCCTCACAATGTATTTCGAATTCTCGCTCTCGCGGGGGATTTTCTCATAATGTATCCCTGAATCGCTTTCTCGCGTTGTACTTCCTCACGATGTACTGTTGCGCCGCGTCCCCCAAATTCACAAATTACGATTTGTGTTTCGATGTATTATCGATTTATTTGGAATCGCGTTATCGCTCGAAACTGATTTCATGATGGGATGACGCATAAGCGACAAACCCGCTCGACCTGGCCGTCTGGGCCTGCCCGCCCGACCTGCCCGTTAGGGTCCGCCCGCCCAACACGCCAGGCTTGTTTTGCCGGTTGCGCTGCTGCTCCTAACCCTCCTGCAAATTTCTCTCGTGATTCATCCTTCTTCTCCCCCTTGTCTCTTGACTTGCTCCCTCTTTCCCTTTTTTTAGGGGCTGCGCCAACTACGCGCGACAGGTAGGGAAAACAGACCCCAAAGAGGGGACACGATGGAAGACGAAGAGGACGGGCACCCAAGTTTGAGGGTACACGTGTTGAGTGGCACGCGAGCAGATAAGAGCGAGCAGTCTTACAATGATTGTTATTGTCGTTGCTGTAAATCGGTGGCCACGTGGGATGGCTGATAACCAAGATTTTCCCTTGTAAAAAAGAAGGTGCAAACCCCACGAGGAGCACTTTCAGTTAATAGCACAAGGTTCACGGGAGTGGGGATCAACAACATTTTTTTTTCGAAATGAGAATTCAACGCAACAGCTACCCGCATTGCAGAAACCCCTTCAAACACACGCCCAGGGACATGGAATGACCGGTCGGCCCCCTTTTCATCCCTTCTCTATGTTTTGTGTATATATGCATTCAAACATACGTACATACATACATACATGCAGACAAACAGACAGAGACAGACAGACAGACATACATATTTTATATACATCGATCGCTGTACGACTACAGTGAGTACTGTTTCACCCCCCCAAAGAAAAACCTGGGACGACCCCAGGCCTGGCCTTGGAGCCAGGGCCCGGAGCGCCCTACGAATGCCCAAAACGGCTCCACATGGCCCGAGGACGGCCCCGGAGGGCCCCAGGAGGCCCCAGGCCTTTGGCTGGACAGCCGCTGCGGGCGCGATGTCCAATTTCCTTTCGCCGAAGATGGGGAAGCGCAGGGCGGCCAGCCAGGGCCAGCCGGGTCGCCGCATGCTGGTGAAGGTTTTGTGATTTTGGTGGTTTGGGGGTTCTTGGGGGGAAGGCGGGGGGCGACCATGTATATGTATACATATATATATACATATATATGTATGTATGTGTATATATATACATACATACATATATATGTGTGTGTCAGTATGTTTGCATATACATATACACACATATATATATATATTCATATATATATGAATGAATGTCTGGATTCCTTTCTGTCTGTGCGTCTGTGCTTTTGTCTGTGCGTATGTCTGTCTGTGTGTAGTATGTAGGGAGGTCGGTTGTTCGGCCTGTCGGTATGTAGTTCGGTAGGTGGTTCGGTTTGTGTGTATGTATGTATGTACGTATATACACACATATAGATATGTGGATACGTGTACGTGTATACATATGTACATACATGCATGTAGCATATATATGTATATATGTGGGCCAGCGTGTACGTCAAACGGTAGGCTATTACAACCTATGCGGTGCAACCTACGTGGTGCAATTTAATGTCTGTTCGCAGTGAGTTGTCCACTCCACTGCTCGCGCACACATCCCACCCACCCACCCGCAACTTGGTTTGCAAAATCTCTTAAGACCGTGACGGTGGGTACCAAATGGCACTTGGCAACGACAGCGACGCCGACCACGACAGCGACAACGACGACGACGACGCCGCCGACAACGACTACAACGACACCAACGACGCCTCCAACGATTTCGACGACGCCGACAACAACAACAACGACGACGACGACGACACCGACGACGACGACGCCGACGACGCAGACGACGACGACGATGACAACGACAACGACGATGACAACACCGACGACGATGACAACAACGACACCGACGACGACGACGACGACGACGACGACGTCAACGACGCCGACGACGACGACGACGACGGCAGCAACGACGACGACGCCGACATCGACGACGACGAAGACGACGACGACGCCGACGACGACGATGAAGACGACGACGACGTCGCCAACGACGATGACGACGAGGAAGGAGGGAGGACGACGTTGGCGACAACGACGACAACGACGACAACGACGACAACGACGAGGGAGGAGGGAGGTCGGCGACGACGCGAACGACGAAGGAGGAAGGACGGCGACGCTGATGATGATAACGACGAGGGAGGAGGGATGACGATGATGATGATAACGACGAAACCTTGTGTTTTTGTTGGTTTTTGGACACACGATTCTGAAATCCTTCCGAAACCGATGGGTTTTGAAGGATTTCGGCATACGCGCGCGACGACGCGGGCGTTTGCACACTTCGTCCAGTTTTTTGCCAAGGATTCTCGCGACGGCACACGCGCAAGGGCGTTCGACAGATTGCGACATGCGCGCGCGACGCCCGTTTGGTAGCATTCTGTGAAGATATTGAAAAACCAGTGGTTCCCTTTAGATTTCGCAAGAGCTCGCGCGTAAGCTTGTTTAGCACATCAGTGTTGCAAACACCATTTTTTGTATGTTGTTTTTTGGGGGAAACTCGATTGCGAAATCCTTCCGACACCGAAGGTTTTTGCAGGATTTCGTCATGCGCGCGTGACGGCGCGCGCGTGCGCACTTCGTCCGATGTGTTGCAAGGGATTCGCGAACTAGTGCTATGTTAGAACAAAATGTCACTGCGTAGTGTTTTGAACAAGGGACCCTCACGGGGGCGGCCCGGCTGGCCTGGGACATTGAGATCTCATATTTAGGATGGGCACGTGGTCAGAATCATATATGACTTACATACCCGAAAGGGGGGGCGATAACGCCGGGGGGGGGGCGGGGGGTAGAGTGCATTTTCTTTTTAGAAAGGAGAATGTATGCGATGCTACCTCAGTAATGCATTTTCAGCGGTGCAACCTACTTGGGGCAGTTCAATGTGCCGAACTTGAAGTTGTCGACTCCACTGCTCTCGCAATCATCCCACCCACCCGCCCGCAACTCGGCTTGCAGAACCCAGCGGAAGCGATTGCGATGAGTGCTTGGCGGTGGCTGGTGCATCTTTGCCGCCGCACTAACCCGCGCATGCTCGCGCGCGCATCAGCCAGCTCCAAGCACATTTTGGCGCCATCAAGAGAACAAGCGTGTTGGTTCCGATTGTGCGGAATTGCTGTCCTTCTTATTCCGTGCTCTGCTCTGTCCGGTTCATCCCGAAGCCCCTTGGAGGGGGTGCGGATTACGATTCACGGTGAGAAGCATGTTTGTCTGCGTCTGTCTGTCCTGGGGGGGCATGATTTGCCCGCCTGGCCGGCGCGTGATGCAGGCAACGTGGTTGAATCAATCGGCGTCGCGACGGTAGATCAAAAAATTGGCGCGGCTGCCGCGAATGCGGTGGTGCTGGCCGTCTGGCGCATCCCAGCGGCCACTTCAGTGCGAGATTGCGACTTCGGCGGGCGCGGCATCATGGCAACGTCGACAACGGTAGACACGATGATGATAGTGTTAATGGCGACGATGTTGACAGCGACGACGGGGCAGCCAGTGACGGCGCCGATGTTGATAAGGCTGGCGACGGTGACGGCGTCTTCGCATCGGTGATGAAGGTTTTGGAAGGAGCTCGATATGCGCTCGCGGCGGACGCGCGAGAGTGGCCCGCATGGTATTATTTGACGCGGATCGTACCACCCCAGCACGCGCGCAAGGGCGCTCGAACAATTTCGGCATGCGCGCGCGAAGCCTGTTTGGTAACATGTTATGAATATGTTGAGAACGTTCGTCTTTTCGTTTAAAAGATCGCAAGAGCGCGCGCGCAACTTGATTTTGAAAATCCGTTTCGCGAAACAGTTTTTCTTGTAAAAAAATGTTTCTGGGACATTCGATTTTGAATTCTTGAAGCAACCGAGGGAACCGAGGGTTTGTTAACGGTTTTTGCATGCGCGCGCGACGACGCGCGCGTGCGCACTTCGTCCTAATTGTGATACACGCGTGCGCGCATAATTTGTTGCAGGGGATGGCGTGGGGGGGAACGATACCAGCTCAATTGGGACGGTGCGAATTTATATTTAGGACGGACGATGGGGCAGAACTATATGCAAATTCCAATACGGAAAAAATGGGAATGGACACTGGGGGTCGAATATGTTTGTTCTCCCTTCTTTATTTTAAAAATTATGCGATGCAAGTTGCGTAATGCAGTGATGGCGGCGCACTGCATTTGATGCAACGTATGCGACGCAATTGGTATACATGCAATCTACGCGGTGCACCTTATGTGTCGTAATGTACGCGATGCGTATTCTATGATGCGACCCATGTGTGGTGCAACGTCTGCAATGCAGCCTATGTGTTGCAAGATACGCGGTGCAATATAGGTGGTGCACTGTACGCGATGCAACATATGTAATGTAGTCTATGTGTGGTGCTCCGCCCGCGATGCAACCTATGGAATTGAACCCATGCGGCGCAATCTATGTGGTGCGACGTATGCGGCGCAACCCATGTATTGCAGTCTATGCGGTGCAATACATGTGGTGCAATGTATGCGATGCAACGTACGTGTTGCAATCTACGCGGTGCAACGTATGCGACGCGGCGATGGCGACGGGCGGGGATGGCGGCGACGGGCGGCGACGGGCGGCGACGGCGACGGGCGGCGACGGGCGGCACAGGGCGGCAAAGGGTGGCAAAGGGCGGCAAAGGGCGGCGACGGCGACGGGCGGCGACGGGGTGCGACGGGTGGCACCGCGGCGATTGTGCGGCGATGGCCCCGAGGCGACGGCGACGGGCGGCGACGGGCGGCACGGCGGCGAGTTTGCGGGGAGGGTCGTGAGATGATTAACGCAAGTAAGAAACCCTAAGTGCAAGCAATTCTTTGGGGAATCCACCAGAATATCGGAAGATACAGCGGCCACGGTGACGCATGGCCGCTCCAGGGGCCATACGAGCGCCCCCGTGTCTTCCATAGTGGTTCCGTTTGCGCGCAGATGGCCAACAGAATGCCATGAACGTCTTCCAGACAAGTCCATCACACCCCGAGATCGCCGAAAATGAACTTTCAACGGCCTCCGAAGGCTTTCAGGCTGCGCGAGGACGGCCCCGTGTTCGATTCAGTGGGCGCCCGAGGCCCCGGACGAGCGCCCCAAACGCACAAATCGGTGAGTTCCTTTGCGCTTGTCAATGTTCTGGGGTCCTCCACTTTTCGGGTTTCCGATAATTCAAGACGGCCCAAGGGGCCCCAAAGACTGCCCCAAGACTGGCCAAGAGGCCCCCAGAAGAGCTCCGAAACGGCCAAGGGGACTACAAAGGGACCCGAGGGTTCCCCAAGACGCCACTCACTTCACTCACTCTATGGCACCATGTCAAAGGATTGTCAACAAATGAGCGATTTGGTGCAGAGAAGGTGCCCGTAGCGGTGGCTACCGGCCGGCGTGGCCCCACCGCCGAGAAAGCCCGTCGGGGCGCAGGCCTTGGGCCCCCCGGCTGAGGCGCGTGCAGCCATCGCAGCTCGCTTCAGCATGCGTGGCAAGATATGGATGCGATGAGGGACCGGCAACAGCAAGCGCAGGAGCGAGCGAAGAGGACGAAGACGAGGGGGAGGAAGCAGGGGACCAGGAGAGAAGGCAGCAAGCAGCAGGAGAGAGACAGAACGAGAGAAACAGAGAGAGAGAGAGAAGAACAAGGAGCAGCAAGACAGAGAAATCGAGAATGTGCAATACAGGCGCATCTCGCTCAAGAGTGAAACATGAATCTGGCAATTCTGAGTGGCTTGTTGCCAGACCTAGGCGAACCTCTCTGGGATGCCAGTTCACGAAGCTTCTCGGCCGAGTGCGCTCTAAGCAGAGATTCTACTACATGTGCTTCTCTGTCCGTCTCTACCGGCTCTGCTCGTCGAGCCATTGCTGCACGCGGCGCTCCAGATCCCCCGGCGGAGGAACGGAATCCATTGCCCTGGCGTCCTGAATCGTGGCAAGGCATAGCAGCAGATCGGGAATGAGGCGTGCAGACACGGTGTTCTCCTTCACGAACCATAGAAGTTTCTTGTGTGACTTGTTGTACGCGTCCGCCAGGCGGAAGTGCTTCACTTCCTTCTGAATGTGCTGCCATGCCTGCTCTATCCCCATCTGCTGGTAAGTCTGCAGATAGTCCTCGATGGTCTTGATCAGGCCCGAATGCTGTTCCTTCATCGTGGAATGCTGGCGAAGTGTGTCGTAGATCCACCGGCCCATGCCCAGCCAAGCCACCACATATGGTGGACCAATTTTCTTGGAAATGACCTCCTTGTTGAGCCCCTCTTCCCGGAGCTTCTCCAACGATTCGGAATGTGATTTGGTCGCCATTTTCACAAACTTGCAAAGCTCGCACTCTGCTGGGAGCATCCAGCACGTCAGAAGAATCCCTTGGAACACCCGGCTCATCACAGCTTGGACAGAATGACTAGGAACTTTGTGAACCGCTTGTAATCGTCCTTCTCCATGTTCCTCCCGTGCTCTGCTGCTGCGAACCGTTTGGCGCGCGGTTCCGCTGTCCCCGGTGCCTCGCCCGACGCGGCCCCGAGCATCGCGGCGAGGTCCATAGCGGGGTGGCAATGTGAACGAAAGTTCAGAAGGATGTGGTAATGGAACAGTTGAAAGGTCCGGGTGGCACTCGAGCTCGATAAAAGAAGGAAAAAGATGAGAACGAATATGCATGCCATAATCTCCCATAGTCCGGCAGACGACGCCGCAGATGAGACATGCATGGTCGATCTCGATAGTGGTGGTGGTATCCGGCTGCAACGACAAATCGGCAGTGCAATTGCCATTTATGAACGCTCGTGTAGCATGGTCCCGTGCACTACGCCGAGAAGAGAAAGACGACAAGGGGGCCCAAGGGGGCCCAATGGCAGCCCCAAGAAGGGCTTAAGAGGGCGAGCGCGAACCGACAATTCTAGTTTCCGCTCCAAGAGGCCCTTAAAAGGCCCCAAGAAGGCCCCGAGATGCCCCCACGAGACCCCAAGAGGCCCCCAAGAGGCTCCCACCCCAGAAAGGCACCAAAACGGCCTCCAAGAGGCCAAACAACGGTTCCCAAGAGGCCCTCGATATGTTTCCCGTGACATCCCACCGAACATGTTATAGAATTGTGACCCACAACCCAGGCACGGCGGCGAGATGAGCCGCTGGCCATTCGGGTCTCTGTCTCAAGTCTTTCACGCTCTTTCTCATCCTCCTCGTGGCCTTCCCAGCTCGTACCATTGCTGTCTTGTTACCTCAGGACTCCTCCGTCTCATTTCAAGCTCTGCCTCCTCATCCCAGTTTGAATAATTCAAGTGATTCCACCGGGCTCGCACTTCGGGCCTCGCAGCCTCACGTGGGTTACCTTGGAGCCTCCACCACAGGGGCCAGAACCGTCATGTTCCCCGAGTGCCTCCCGGGAACAGGACTGTCATCGCCAGACCGAGGAGGAGACCTAGTCGGAGCAGGAGGTCCAGGAGGAGGAGGAGGAGAGGAAGGCGGCAGACGGCGGCAGATGATGAGGATGATACGGAGGATGAGCGTGACGGCGAGAACGAGGATTACGGTCCAAGCGGGCTCCAAAACAGCCCCAGTGGTTCCTAAGACGGCCCAGTATATACGTGTAGTTATGTGTGTATATGTACATGTATGTGCATATATAAGAAAAAACGTGTGTGTCTATATATATACATATGTATGTATGTGTATATATATATATATGTATACACACCCGTATGTCTGTACACTTTTACATTTCATATCGACAGGGATTCAGAAATGAGTAGGCCGGAGGGTAAGTCTGAATGCTGCCACAGCGCAGGAGGCTGCCCAGAGGGGCCCAAAACGCCCCCAGCACGCACACCACTTGCTTCGAGACAGCCCACGAGGCCTCCAAGACGCCCCGGGAGGGTTCCAAACTGATTCCGAGAGCGCCCCCATTGCCGCTGCCCGACGCCCCGGAAATTTCAGCAGGCGTCCAAGAGAGCACCAGCACCTCACGAGGCGCGCCAAGACGGCCCAACACGCGCCCCAGATAGTTTAAGAGGTCCTTAGATAGCCCCCCATATGAGCGTGGACATACCCTGAAGGGCCTCGAGGAAGCCCGCGGGGCGCAAGAGCGGCCGCAGCGCCCACCGTTGCTTCGAGACAGCCAAAGAGGTATCCAAGGAACCCCCTGAAGGCTTCAAATTGGCTCCCGAGAGTGCACCAATAGGCAGAAATCATTAATTGCCCAGTTGGTTGTTTCAGATTTTGCTGTCGTCGCTTGCCTGCGCTTCCCTGTGCTCGGAGACGGCGCGAAAGACGTCCCAGAAAGACCCAATAGAAACATATAGGCGTAACCCCTAATCAGCCGCGTCTACCTCCATCTGCCCTGCTTTCACAGACCGTTCAAAGACGGGCCCAGAGGCATCCGAGACGGCCCCCAACGCAGCCCAAACCATCATGCTCTCAGAACCATCATGTTCCCGGATAGCCTTCCAGGAATCTGATTGCCACCGCCAGTGGAAAGAGGAACAAGGGGACGAGGAGGGGAAGAGGGGCGCGGAGGCCGAGGTCGGAGGTGAGGATAACATTGAGGGAGGAGGGGGAACGAAACATGAAGAGGCGGAGGAAAAGGAAACACTACGAACCCCTAGTCATCCGCTGATCCATCCCTCGCTCCCTTTCCCGTTTCCTCCTTGTGTGTTTCTCTCTTGTTTCTTTGCTTCCGTTTTTCCTCCCTCCTTCCTTCCCTCCCCTCTCTTTTTTCACGCCCCTTTCCCTCTCACCCTCCCGCGACCGCGACGACGACACCGACGACGACGCTGTCGTTCGCGTTCCCGCGCTCGTTGCCTCCAAGATGGCGTGCCTGCCATGGGAGTGGATGAGGATCTAGTCGTGAAGATGAGGATGAGGATGGGGCTTTCGGGGTGGACTAGAGTTTAAGCGCGCGTCGCGTGCGCGTGGTATTCGTGTCTATACACGTAAAGCGCAGCATACTTACTGTATGTTTTAAGCTGACCCCGCTCCGACTTCCTTCTCCCATCACCTTATTTCACCTCCCTCCGTTTTTTCTCTACGTTCCCCCCCCTTCCCGACTTGCACCCACCTCCACCAATTGTCTCCCATGGCAGAGGGAGGCTGAGAATTTTGCTGAGGGGAGGACTCCGACGAGACCTGCAAGGCTGGGGACCCTGGCTGCGGTGAAAAACCCGCAGATGAAGAAGGCGATCACGATTCCTACGCAAAGGAGTGCCCCCCGCTGTCGGAGGAGCAGGTGGCGGGGCCACAAATATGGTACTTCCCCCTCTAATCAAGACTTGTATCCTCCATTATTTGTTTTCCCATGCTTCGACAATCCTCCATCTTACCTCATATAGTTCTTGCTCCTCCAATGTGTACATAACGTGTCCTGGCTCCTCATGTCTACTACCTGCCGCCTCCTCCCGTTCTCCTTCCTCCCTAGATTCAACCCCCCTCCCCCTCCCCACCCCCTCCATCCCTCCCCTTGCTCTGCTTTTTGTTCGTCCTCCGCTGTATTCTCCCCCTCGTCCTGCCTGCCCCCTTCCAGTGCCTCGCTGCTTCCTCTTCCATCTTGCTCTCATGCCTTGCGCGGGTTGCGATTCTCAGCGCGTCTCCCACCGACTTCTGTCTTCCATTATTCGACCTTGTGATCTCCCTTCTGCATCCTGCCTTTCCTCCTCCATCCTCCGTTTTCGTCGTCTTCCCCCCCCCCGCACCCCACAGTCGGCCACACTGAACGAGTGCACGGAGGGCAAAAAGCAGTGGAAGTGGGGCCTCGACCGCTTGCAGAGCAGCGACAAGGAGGGCGCGACGAATTTCGTCATTAAGGCGTACAACTTGTGCTTGAAGAAGATGGGCCTGGAGCGCGCAGAAAGATGCGTTCGCGCCTGGGTCGACGACACCATCGAGTACAAGTGGCTAAAGCAAGGGCTGGGCGTCTCCCCAGAGTGCAAGGCCGAGGCGCACAGCAAGTATAACACGGGTTCCAAGGAAGTGGAGGATTGCGCCCAGACGTACAACGATCGGCTCCAAGGCTTCGATGAACCTGAGGCGCTCCTCCTCCCCCTCCTCCTCCTTGGAGTCGTTTGCACCGTTCCCTCTCCCCCTCCTCCCGCGCCCCCCTTCCCACCCCCTCCCTCTCCCACATTCTCCTACCCCCCATCCTCCCGGACTGCAGACGTTGCGCATTGTTCACAGCGTGGACACCCAGAGTTCTGGACCCCTTCCTGAGGACAGGTTTCTCATCCCGAGCAGATTCTTGCGGCGGCGAGGAGGGGGTGAACTCGCGCCTTATGAGAAGTCTTTGCGTCTTCGGGGACGGCGTCGAAAATTCCTCAACAGGCCCGGGGCCGTCCGAGCCCCTGAGAAGGATCGCCGCTTCTCACCTCCCCCCGGGCTCGCCGCCGATTCTTGCACGCCCCCGGGCCTGGCGAGAGCCTCGAGACGCCGACAGCTGTCAACAGAGCCAAGTTTTTTTTTGTTGTGCCACGCCGAGGGGCTTGCCCGGGCCCCTCCCCCGGGCGCCCCCTCCCCTCGGGGACAGCTGTGCGTCCGGGAGTGGTCGCTGGTGGCCACGGGGCCCGATGACGATCGGGACGATCGGAGCGGGTACGGAAAGAATATTTGGGCCTCCCAGATGGGGTCCGAGTAGATGGGGTCGGAGGATCGTGCCGCATCGACGATGCATCGGCGATGCGGCACGATGTGGAGCCCGATTTGCTTCAGGTCGACGTCGCCGATGCATCTCCCACGTCGACGATGCATCGCTGGTGCATCGCTGATGCATCGCCGATGTATTGTCGATGCTGCGTGATCCTCTGGCCCAATATACTCCGACCCCATCTAGGAGGCCTCTGGAATAGGCACAAAGACCGACCGCACTTCCTGATCAGGTTGAGCAGGTCTCGCTGGCGGTGTCCTGGTGGGTGTTGCCAATTTTGGACGGAAGGCCGCCTGCCCAAAACAGCGGCCGCTGTCGGTTTGGGGCAACACTTGTTGGGCATCGTGCCCATTTTTTCCGTACCCATTTCGGGCGTCCAAAGAAGAGTATTGGCAATCAAGGAAATGCGCCAGGATTGGGAAAGCACTTTATCGTAGACTTGGGCCCCTTCTCCCCCGCCTTCCTTCCCCCTTGGGCACCAAAGCGGCATGAGGGGTTCTAAAGTCCCAAGACCCTAGAATACCAAAATCAAAACGTTATCCGGGCGAAGGACCTAGCCATCTGCAGTAGTGAGTACCGCAGCTGTGACTACCATCTTTGCTGGAGCTCCCTATGGGGCCACCAAACATGTGAGGGGTGTGCCGAATCGGGTGCGGGGCCGCCATGCGGCCCCTGCCGCTGGGGCCTTCGGTGGAGCTCCCATATGGGGCCACGAAATGTGTGAGGGGTGTGCCGAATCGGGTGCGGGGCCGCCATGCCTACCCTGCTGCTGGGGCCTTCGGTGGAGCTCCCTATGGGCCCACGAAACGTGTGGGGTGTGCCGAAACGGGTGTGGGGCCGCCATGCGGATCCTGCCGTTGGGGCCTTCGGTGGAGCTCCCTCTGGGGCTACGAAGCATATGAGGGGTGTGCCGAAATGGATATGCGGAGGGCAGATGCAAGGGTGGGAGGCGGGAGGAGCGGGAGGAGGAGGGTAGCAGGAGAGGAGATCGTGGGGCGCTCTGTCTCGTCAACGCGAGGGCCCAACACCACAGGGTGGTTGAACAAAGGGGAACCCGACACCCCCCACTCCTCGGTCAGTCATCCAGGCCTGCCCTTCTGGCCCAATTCTGTTTGATCCTCAGGGCATAATCCCGTCGAGCCGGGCTTCATCTTGCGTGATAGGCCCTGATCCAGCGTAGTTGTGCTTGTTTGGTTTGGAACGGATAATCTGGCGCAATCGCCCCTCAGTCGGGCCTGCTAGCCCTCTATATGCCAGACGAAGATCTGACCTTCCCACTCCCCCAGAGGAGCAGGAGTAGGAGAATGAGGAGGAGGAGGAGGAGGAGCAGGAGCATGAGAAGAAGGAGGAGGAGGGGGAGCAGGTGAAGGAGGAGGAGGAGGAGGAGGAGCAGGAATATGAGTAGGAGCAGGAGGAGGGGGAGGCGGAGGAGACGGAGGAGGAGGAGGAGGAGGAGGAAGAGGAGGAGTAGAAGAAGAAGGAGGAGGGTAGGGGAAGAAGGAAGAGGATCAGCAGGAGAAGGAGGAGGAGGATGGGGAGGAGGAGGAGGAGGAGGAGGAGGAGGAGGAGGAGGAGGAGGAGGAGTAGGAGGAGGAAGAGGAGCAGCAGGAGGAGGAGGAGGAGCAGCAGGAGAAGGAGGAGGAGAAGAGCAGGAGGATTCCCCCCTCCCCGAGGAGCAGGCCCTTCCAGACAGGGTCAGAGTATGTGGGGTTTTAGGATCGCGCCGCTTCGCCGACGCATCGGCAATGCGTCTCCACGCCGACGTCGCCAATGCATCGCGACGTCGCCGACACATCGGCGATGCATCGCCGATTCATAGGCGATGCGGCGCGATCCCCCCCCCCACGGGGCATTCGCGTATGTTTGCTATCGTGACCTGCGGACAGTCGGATCTCGCATTCTCGAGGCAGCCTAGGCGATGCGCAACCAACCTATGCGGAGCCTGGTTTTCTCCACGCCGACGTCGCCAAAGCATCGCGACGGCGTCGACGCATCGACGATGCGGCACGATCCTCCGATCCCGTCTACAGCCGGGCCGAGGTATAGGATCGAGGTCGGTTCGGGGAGGGTACCCTGATGTTCTTCGTGCTCGTTGGCTGTCCTTGAGCACCCCTGGGGAGGGTGCCCTTGGATCTTCTGTGTGCTTGGCCGGCGGAGGGTCTCGTGCTCTTGAGGGGTGCTGCTCTGTCCGAGGCCCGAGGCCAGATTGTGCTCGGATCCCCTGTTGGAGGCCTCTCGGCGGGCTGGTCGGTCGGACGCGGCAGTGCAGCTGTCTGCGAGCCCCGCTCACCGGGGGGTTGCGCTGCCCGTCGGGGCCGACCGGCAGAGGAGCGGAGGGCGCGACCGTGGCTTGGGGCATAATGGGCATCGTATATCTATATATACATACATACATGTGTGTATATGTATATGTATATGTATCTGTATATGTATGTATATGTGTGTATGTATGTGTATATATATATATATATATAGATATCGCCCCCGGCCCCCCCTCCCCCCCTCCCCTATAGCGAGACGTGGCGCCCCTCCACCCCCAGTGCGCTCCGGGCACTGCCGCCGTGCGCTCGGCGGGGGGGAGGCGTTACATTATACCCCCCCCCCAGGCCCCCCCCCCCCCAAGAATGCCCATGATCGCGGAAAATAAGACAAACGCGCGCGTGGGGGACGAGGTGGGGAGAGCAGAGGATGGGGGAGAGGAGGGTGATGTTGGCGTGGAGAGGGGGGAGGGAGGCGGCCGACGAAAAGGGGTCAGCGGGTGGAGGAGGCCTCTGCCCCATCTCCCCCCCTCTCCCCGAGGAGCAGGCCATGATCTACTCAGACATCCTCGAGAACTGCGCGGGCGTCTCCCCGCTGTGCGCCAGGCCTCCGGTTGGCAGGAAGAGGGGCGCCGCAGACGCGTGGACGGCGACGGTGGCTCTCGGTGTTGTGTGTGGGGGGCTGGTTCGTGGCCACACCGCCTGTAGGAACACGCGGTTCGTGGTTTCCTACATATCACCGTGGCGCTTTTGCTCGACACGTTCGCTTACGGTGGGGGCGTTAGTTAAGGAATGTGCCCAGGAGGCTTTAGACCCTGGAGGGTTCCTTGTCTGACGAGGGCGGCGGCGATATCCACGACCAAGCCTCAATTGGACTTCCACTGGTTTCCAGACCCTGGATTCCTTATCTAATGGTTCCTTATCCAATGCCCACACCGTATGTGAAATGACGTGGACAGTGTGGCTCGTGATTGCGAAGGCCTTACGGCCCGTGCCGCCGACCCCGAAGGGGCGTGAAGGGGAATGACGACAACGGCGGCGACGACGTCGATGCTGAGGTGGGTCAGAGTCCTCGTGGATGCTTATTGGGATCTCTCCGAGGCGCTCTCCGGGGCCTCTGGGGTCTCCTCGAAGCGCTCGGGAGCCTCTTGGTGGGGACGCGGAAAAATCCGCTTCGCGATTTCCTGCAGTTTGTTCTGCGCGAGTTCGGCGTCGGTTTCCAGCAGCACCGTCAACCAGCATCGCCGTCAGCGTGGCCTTTGGAGGGGGCGGTGAGTCGAGGTCCCCGTTTTATATCTCGTATTTCTCATGGGGAAGTTTTTCATATTTCTTGTATTTCCTAGGTGGTTCTCGTAGTTCGTATTTCGTATGTCCTAGATGGTTGGTGAAGGTCTTTCGCATTCTCGATCCCCGGGGGCCGCTTTCCGGGGCCCGAAGCCGTCAACGATGCCATACGTTTTCCAGACGTTCAGTCGCACATATTGTTCCCATCTCGTCGTGCAAGAGAAACGCTGCACCAGATGGACACCGGGAGGGTTCTGGGAACCGAATTTGAGCGGATTTGCATGCCCCCCCCCATCTTGACCGATTTTCCTTGGTTCCAACCAGCTCAGGCCCCCTGGCCGCTTCCAAACCTAGGACACCGCTAATCGAAGAACAAGAAAACGGCATTTACATAATATCTTGGATCGGCGCTGGGACCCCCTGACGCACCTCTGGCGCCGCCCCTGGCGCGCTCCGTGCGCCAGGGAGAGGGTCCAGCGCCGATCCGAACAACCCGCGCGGAGTTCCGAAATGAGCTGTGGCTATGCCCGTTTCCGCTCCCTGGCCGCATGCCACTCGGAGAGAACGACGAACGCAGGTGGCTTCCACCCCGTGCCCTCGTTCCAGCCACGGAGAGGAGCAGCAGAAGAAGCGCCTGGGCTTCGGCAGCAGCTCGCTGTGCCTTGGGCCGCTCCGCGCATGCTCCGCTGGCCCTCCCCTCGCACGGAGGCGCCCCCGCGGCCACCACACGGAGGCCTCGCTCCTCGCGCCGCGCTCCTTCCCCCGCGGCGGCTCGCCTGCCCGGCTGCCGCTCTCTGCTCTCGGGCGCGCCAGCGTCCCGGCTTGGCAGAGTCGCCGCCTGTGCTGGCCCCTGTCGCTCCCTGGCGCAGCTCTCCCCCAGAGAGAGAGCGAGGACCGGAGGCTGCGTTGACGGGGGATGCAAACGGGGGTCAGCCAGGGCACCGGATCCTGCAAGATCTTGCGAAGACCCCCTCCAGCTGACCCGGGTTAGCGAGCCGCTCGTGGCCGCGAGGCGGCCGCGCACATTGGCTGACCCGGGTGTGCGAAGCCCTGCGTTGCAGTTCTTATTTCCTGCACTGCAGTTGTGTGGTTTCCTGCTGACCCGGGTCTGGATTGACCCGGGTCAGAAGATCCCCGAGGGCAGGTCCTTCTACAGCGGGAATGTTCAAGCATAGCCGTTTTTTTGCCAAAAAGAAAAAATCTCTCGTGAGGAGTTTTCTACCACATTTCACTACTTTAGAGACCATGTCTTGTTGTTCCTCCGAAGCCCGTCTGCAGGAGGGCATGCCCGGCCTAAGACTGCGTCCACCCATGCGTTGGGCGTCGCGTTTTGGTCGGGGGCGGAAAAGAGGGGGGTGATGACTAGGGGAGGTGGAAATCATGGCGGGGGCCATGATATTTCCCCAGAACTCGTGGCGCCTCTTCTTCTTTCATGACGTCCCTGCCCCCCCCGCTGGGCCGCGCACGTGCCGCCGGTCATGATTTGCACCCCCTCCTCTTGGACACCCCCCTCTTTTTGGACGCCCGAAATGGGTACGGAAAGAATGTGTACAATGCCCAGCAACAAATGTTGTCCCAAACCAACAGCGGCCGCTGTCGGGCAGGTGGCCTTCTGTTTCAAATGGACACAGGCCGCGGCGGCGCGGACGGCGAGTCCTGTTCAAAATGAACAGGAACTGCTGTTGGGCATTGTACCCCAGATTTCGTAATAAAAGGGAGGGGGTCTGGACCCTCCAAGACAAGCCATTTCAGACCTCCCCCGTGGGAGAACCCTCCAAAACATCGTCCCCAGACCCCCCAGGCCCTCCAAGATAGCCTGGAAGAGACCCCCCCCCGAAATGAGACCCCCCTCCCTTTATTACGAAATCTGGAGTACCCATTCTTTCCGTGCCCATGTCGGTCGTCCCGACCTCTTGGCCGCTCCCGAAATGAGGGGGGGGCGATGGATAATAAGGGGGGGGGGAGGGGCAGCCGGGGCTGCAGGAAGGGGGCCCCGCAGGGCGCCTCAAGGGGGGGGGGCCGTTCGGGCCCAAGGCGGGGGCCTCCCGCGCCCGAGCAGTGCACCGATCCTTCCCCCCCAGGGACGGTGGAAACCTTCGCTTAAGTCGGGCGTGTCCCCCTACAGAGGGATTTTCGACGAAAAATCAAACATACCCCGAACATAGTCAAAAAATTGTCCAACAATTGTCTGGGGATCATTTTTTTAGTATTGTTTCACCTTTGCGGGGTATTTTGGCGGTATTTTTTATTTTTCATCGAAAATCCCCCTGTAAGGCCACACGCCCGACATAAACCTACGCATTGTTCTCTTCTAATTATTCGAAAAGTCTTTTGTTTTTCTTGGGGGCAAGATCCCTTCATTTCTAACTGTTCTATCCTGGGCCTCTTCCTGGCCACTGGGGGGGCCAGGAACAATCAGAAATGAGCACGATTAGAAATGAGCGATTAGAATTTGAACGACGTGCATGCAGAGAAACACCCTGCCCGATAACGATAGGGACGATCGAAATGGGCACGGACAGAATGCAGTGGAAACCCATGCCAAAAATACACCCTGCTTGCCTCCAGCTTGCCCTGGGGTTCTTGGATTTCGATGGTTTTGCCGTGGAAAGCGCGGCGCTCCCACGCCGGAAACGAAGGGACGTCCTGGGGTCTCAGGGTTGGGTTTCTTTTGGAAGATCTCTTGTTGTCGAGCGTTTGCTGTTCTGAAGGTCGGCCACGCGCGGCTGGGCGGAACGGTACCCAGGAGCCATCCAACCATGGCTCTGGATGCAAAGCCAGTCCCCGGCAAAGGGGTCCAGACCTCCTGGGGCCCACACAGGGGCAACGAGCACGACGTCGGATGTGTGGGTCGCTCGTCTTTTCTACTGGCGGCATGCTGCAGGCGACGCAACTCGATTAAGAGCAGTGGTGTTGCAAAAACGCCCGTCTGTATCTCTGGTCCCCCGTCCCCCATCCCTCCTTGTCTAGGCCTCCCAGATGGGATCCGAGCAGGTGGGGTCGGGGGGTCGCGCCGCATCGGCGATGCGGCTCGATGTGAAGCTCAAGTTTCTCCACGCCGACGGCGCCGATGCATCGCCGACGTCGTCGATGCATCGGAGATGCATCGCCGATGCATTGGCGATTCGGCGCGATCCCCCCCGCGGGGCATTCGCTTATGTTTGCTAGCGTGGCCTCGGGACAGTAGGATCTCGCATTGTCGATGTGCAACCTTTCTAGATCAGGATGCATGGTGTAAGCTATGGTTTGCAATCCGTGTGGAACGTGCGTGGTGCAAGCTGTCTGGCGCGAGCTGTGTGGTTCAAGCTTTATTATTCTAGTTGCGTAGAATACGCTGTATGGTTTAAGCCATGTGGTGCGAGTCATGTAATGTAAACTGTGTTGTTTGATTTGTTGCGCAAGCTCTGTGGTGCAATATGTGGTGCGAAGTATGTCAAATGCTGGTGCGAGCTGTGATCAAAGCTGTGCGGTGTAAGGGTAACCAGTTGTGAATATATGGCTCAGGCGAAACGCCCAGACCGCCCTACCGAGACGATTGTGGTGGTGTTTCTGGGAGGAGTTCTTCACATTGTAAACGGAAACAAGAAGGAGGTAGTTGGAATTGGGTGATGAATAGGCGGGGCGGCACTGTCATCCTCGCTCAACTCGGTCAGTCCTCGTGAGCACATGGCCTCCCGATGGCGCCGAGGAGGAGAAGGAGGAGGAGGAGGGGGAGAAAAAGGAGGAGGAGGAGGAGGGGGGGAACAAGGAGGAGGTGGTTGAGGCGGAGCAGCACCAGGAGTCAGCTTCTGGAGAGAGGGCGGGACAGGAGGATGGGGGGCTACTTAGACGGAGGGAGGGGTGGAGATGGTGAGGAGGGGCCAGCTGGAGGTGGGCCTGGGAGGAGTCCGGCACCAGCTGCGCATCGCATCCCAACATGCATCAAACAGAGGGCGGCACACTGGCCTCAAAGAGGTCGCCAACAGGGGTCAAGGCCGCCCACATCAGTATCAGGCCGGGGGTAAAACTCGGGCGAAGCAATGCCGGGCTCGGCTCGAGCCGCACCGTTGGTGCGCTTCGCAGCACGGGCGTCAAGGGCCTCGGCGGGGCTCGGGGGGAGGGGGCGGGAGACGGCGAGGGGAAGGTGCGGTGCAGGAGAAGCAAAAGCAGCACCAAGGACACGCAGCCGTGGGGAGCTCGGCAGCGTGTGGTTGCCGGAGAAGCACCGGGCCCTCGGGCGAAAAGGATGGAGCGCCACGCTTTCGGGCTCCCGACGTTGGGGTGCCATTGGTTCGGGGAGCAAGCGGGCACAAACCTAAACTGAATTTTGGCAGCTCCGCGCGAAGTTTTCAGATCGGCGCTGAGCCCCGCCACCCCCCCTCCCTGGGTCCAGCGCCGATCCAAGAAATTTGCGCGGAGCTCCGAAAGCTTAATGTGCATTGATTTTCCATCCCATCCCTCGACGGGTACTATGTGCATCGATTTTCCTCGACGGCTACTCCTTTTCCATTCCCAGCGGTGTGCAGGAGGATGAGCAGGAAGACGACGCCGACGACGTCGACGAGGACGACGAGGACGACGGGGACGACGACGAGAACAAAGAGAACAAAGAGAACACCGAGAACGACGAGAACAACGACGACGACGACGGCGATAACGACGACGACGACGACGACGACGACGACGACGACGACGACGACGACGACGACGATACGACGACGACGATACGACGACGACGACGACGACGAGGGTCGGCGCGGCCTGCCTAGTCCGGCGCCACCCCCCAGGCAGAATGGCTACATGATGGCCGAGAGGGCGCAGCAGCAGTCGCTGAAGGAGCTCGGCATCGACACGAAGGGCGGGACCGTGCGGCGGTGAGTCTCAGCAGGTGGAAGAGGTACCCATACCGCTACCTCCAGGGCTCAATCTAAACGGTGTTTTCCGGACGGGGCTAGCCGGAGAAGATGAAACAGCATAAACACAAATTGTTCCCGCTCCGCGTGGTTGTTTTGGATCCGCGCTGGAGCGCCCTGGCGGCGCCTCCGGCGCCGCCCCTGGCACGCTCCGCGCCAGGGAGGAGACCAGCGCAAAACCAAGAAATCTTCGCGTAGCGTCAAGAGTTTATGTTCATGCCGGTTTCTTCTTCTAGGACAGATCCGTTCCAGAGCGTCCCAGAGCGCTCCTAGAGTGTTCTGGAGCGCTCTGAAAAGGCCGCGGCGATCCTCAGAGATTCTAGCAGGTATTCTGAATTCCCAGATCCCAATCTACACCAGGCGCCTTCCTATTCCAAGAATCGATATCGTTTTGCTGTGTGCGTTGTTATTATCTGGGAGGGCCTGAGCCCAATCTACTTTATCCGCCTTCCTACTTCATTTGTTGACCTATCTCTTCCGAGCGACGGGTACCTTTCAGGGCTCGATCTAAACGGTGTTGCTTTGGCCATTTTGTTGACCGTGTTCGTTTTGATCTCGCTTCGCAGCAGAGGCAGAACGAAGACACAGAACGACGGAAATCGACAAAACGAAACGAATACGAAAAGCACCGTTTCGCTCGAGCCCTGCCAATTATCCTTCCTCGTTCCCTCCTTTTTGGGCCTCTTGGGCATCCTTCCTCGTTTCCTCCTTTTTGGGCCTCTCGGGCGGCCCTCGTCGCCACCGCTGGACTCGCTTCGAACTCCTGGCCAGGTCGCACCCCTGGAGAGGTCTGGGCGGAACATGAGGATACACAGTGCCGTTTTTAATACATGCTCCGCGTGCGGATCATGTATTCAAACTGCAGGGATTGAGTATTAAAAACATCGATGAGTTCATGCATTGATTTATTAGTCGATAAATCATATATTAAAATCCAATAGTTTTAAGCATCCCATGTATTATAAACTGCCCTGTATGCGTTCCAGAGCGTTCCGGAACGCTCCCAGAACGTTCCACAGCGCTCTGAGATGGCTGTGGCGCCCCAGACATCCTCCAGAACCGCCGGATCCCATAGATTGGTGAAGGCCTGGCGGCCCCTGCCGCCGACCCTGAAGGACATCGACGACGACCAGGAAGGGAGGAGGAGGAGGAGGAGCAGGAGGAGGAGGAGCAGGAGGAGGAGGACGACGAAGAGGAGGAGGAGGAGGGGGAGGAGGAGGAGGAGGAGGAGGAGGAGAAGGAGGAGGAAAAGGACGCCCCCCTGAGCCTCCGGATCGCAGAGGTACAGTGAGGCTCCTGAAATGAGGTCCAGTTCGGGTTCGGAAGGGGCTCGGTGGTTCCTTGGGTCTGCTGGTGTTCCCTCGCCATTGCGCCACGAAGCCCCTCGGCGTTCCGTGGGTTATGGCGCGCGCAATCGATTCGCCGAACGGGGGGGGTCTCTGTCAAAACGAGAGGCAACGATGAGGGAACGCTTTCAAAAAGGGGCTCGGCCGGTCCTTTCATATTTACTATCTGATTATGAAACAGAAGGGGCTTCGTTCCTTATTTAGCGTTCCTTCTGGCAGGGACCTGACTGTGTCCTCACCCGATGTCATCCTCGTCCGGGGAGCAGCGGTATCAGTACCCATCGGTTCCCCCAGAGCCGCTGCGCCGCGCCGTGGCGGAGCGCCGCGGGCTCCCCGCAGGGCGCCTCCCAGCGGCGAGGGGCTGGGACCGGAGAGGAGGAGGAGGAGGAGGAGGAGGAGGAGGAGGAGGAAGACAGAGGAGGAGGAGGAGGAGGAGGAGGAGGAAGTCAGAGGATGATGATGAGGAGGAGGAGGAGGAGGAGGAGGAGGAGGAAGCGGAAGAGGAGCTGCAGGGTGGACCCGGAGATCCGGCCAGTGCAATTTTTCACATTGTTTTTTTTCGCTAGGCGTTGGGCCCCAGCACCTCAGACCTTCTCCGGGTAGACCAGCTGCCTCAGATGGATGGGTTCTAGGGCTCTGCTCGCGATTTTTCGCTATGTTGCAGCGTATTTCAGGGACGGCGGAGGATGAGGAGGAGACGGGAGGGTGGAAGAGGAGGGACGAAGATGACGAGAATGCGAGGGAGGAGAGATGGAGGCAGCAGGAGGAGGAGGAGGAGGAGGGGGAGGAGGAGGAGGAGGAGGAGGGGAGGAGCGCGATGAGAAGGGATGAGGAGGGAGGACAGGACGTGTGAGGAGGAGAGAGGGGGGAGCTTTTTGTGGCAGCGCGGCCGACATCTTCTGGCGGCGTCGGGTTCCCCAATCAGGCGAGAGAGGCGAGGCAGGGCCTGGGCGGCCAGGGTTTTTTTGGCGCACGCGGCCGTCGGTCGACAGCGGCGCACGTGGGCGCTCCCAGCGCGCAGGCGACGGCGGAAGGACCCCTGCGGGGCATGGCTGCCATGCCAGGGCAGGTCGAGATCTGGGCTTTGCGGTTCTTTGATGGGCCGAGTTTCCACCATCACTATCAATAGGTAGCAGGAGGAGGAGGAGGAGGAGGAGGAGGAGGAGGAGGAGGAGGAGGAGGAGGAGGAGGAGAGGAGGAGAGGAGGAGGACCTCCCCATCGGCCCTTCTCCCCCGTCCTACACATCGTAGTGGTGGTGGAAAAGTGACCCATCACTCTTTCTTCACACGCGGCGTTTTTCTCCCTGCTTCGGACCCTGAGGCAATCGCAGATCGATCTGGCAGGAAACCTGCCGCGGGAAGATGAGGTCCAGGGCTTCTGCCGTGCTGCCCCGCGACGCACAGGCTCTTCGCAGCGTCGGATCCCATGGTATTCGCGAGCTTCCGTCAGGCCGGGGCCGAAGGTTCAGCCGGAATGGGGCAGAGCACGATCCAAGGGGGTCGGAGCTCTCCCTGTTGTTCCCGCGAGGGCTCACCAGCATGTGCCAGCATTGTCCTTGCTGCTCGCAAGGGCGGCCCTCGGAAGGTGGGCGCCAGGTGCTCGCAGGGGGGAGCACGCGCTGTAAAACCGCTCGGTGCAAGCCGCGGCTGCCTCGGAAGAGGCTTGCCGGCTGATGCGACGGCTGCCTCGGCAACGTCCATTCGTTGTGTGTGATGGTGCGGTCTGGCAGAGCGTGGGCAATCTCGGCGACGGAATCCGAGCCCAACCCTCGTCCAGCAAGGATGGAGGGGGCTCGATGGGCGGCAGGGGTGTTTCGGATGTCGCCGCCACCTGCATTACGTAGCCCAACGCTTCGCCGCAACCTTCCCGTAAGGGGTCGAGGAGCGGGAGGGGCCGGAGTGGAAGGAGGAGGGGTCAGCGGAGTACGACGTCTTGCGAAGTGACGAGGACGAGGAGGATACCAGGATGCAGCAGGGAGGAGGGCGCGGAGGCGGAGAGCGTTGGGACGACGACGACGAGAAGACGAGGGAGAGGAGGCTTGGGAGGGGGGGGGGGGAAGGCCTCGGCAGGCGCACAGGGGCGGCAGAGAGGAGGGGGGGGGCGCAGGGTGGATGGAGGAGGGAGTGCAGCGGGGAGGAGGAGGGAGGAGGAGGAGGGAGGAGGAGGAGGAGGAGGAGGAGAACAACCGGACAAACCGGAACTTCGGGTCCCACCTCTTACCGTGCAGAACACGCAAAGTGCCTCCGCGTGGACGGGTGCTGGCCCTTCCACAGACGATTCGATCTGCCCTGTGCAGTGGCTTGGCGGCCTTTGCACTTGCTCCTGCAGAGACTGCAAACGCTGCTGAGCGTAGCATGCACGCTCTCTAACGCATAGCCTGGTCGGATCACGAGCTGGTGCCAGTTTCTCTGTGCAAGCTCTGTGCTGAGAGCCGCGTTTGGGCCCTCAGGTAGCCTTCCTGACATGGCCGATGAGCGTCCACCCTCCTCGGAGACCCCCCCACACGACGCCCCACGACCCCCCCCCACACCACGCCCCACGACCCCAGGAGAGGAGGATGATCAGCAGGGGGGAACCAGAATACAGAGGAGGAGGAGGAGAGGAGGAGGAGGAGGAGGAGGAGGGATGGCTGCGTCGGGTGGACACTCGCCACCAGTGCCCCACTGCCTCAGGAGGAGGAGGGACGAGCCTGGATGAGGACGAGCACTGGGAGAGGGGGGTGGGGGGGACTGCGGGGCTGGGGGGGGGGGGGGGGGGGCAGCCCAGACAGCCTCCGGTGTGACTCCTCTGCGCTGCGCGGCCCCCCCCTCCCCGGGGCGCCCTTCTGCCCCCCTCGGGGGCGTGGCGCAGATGGGGCCCGATGCCGGGCCCCGCGCGCCGAGGTCCAGTGAGAGGCACCAGGATTGGGCAAGCAGAAACAAGTTTTTTGTTGCGTCGGCGGCTCGGCAGAGTGACCGCGCTGGCGGAAGAAGCGTGGTATGGCGCAGGAAGCGCGAATGAGGCCACCATGCAAGGGGAGGGAGAGGAGGCGCCGGGCGACGGCGGGGGGGAGGGCATGCAAACACGACAGCAACGGCAAAACACAGCAACAACAAATATCAACAGCAACAGCAACAACAACGACGACAATACTGAAAACAACAATGACCACAACACCAACAACAATCAACAGCAATACCACCCAACAACATAAACAGCAACAGCAGCAGCACCAACGACAGCAACAATAGCAAGAGCCACAACAACACCAACAACAACGCCAACAACAACAAGAGTAACAACAGCAACTGCAACAACAACAGTAACAACAACAACAACAACAGCAACAACAACAGTAACAACAATCACATCAGCTACATGAACAACAACACCAACAGCAACAGCAACAACGACAACACCACCAACAACAACAACAACAACAACAGCAGCAACAACAACACATCGCTGGAGATCTTGGCGGAGAGCGCCGCGCGCAGGCGCTCCGCCCCGGCGCCGCAGGGCGCGGCGGCGGCCCGCCGCCGCCTCGCCGGCGGGCGGCGGCTCGCCGCGGGGGGGGCCGCGCGGCCTGCGCGCCGGGGGGCCGCCGCGGAGGTTGACGCCGACACTCTAGGCCTCCTAGATGGGGTCGGGGTAGATGGGGTCGGAGGAGCCGCCGCATCGCCGCTGCATCGCCGATGCGGCTCGATGTGGAGCCCGACTTGCTTCACGTCGGCGTCGCCGGTTCCTCGCTGACGTCGGCGATGCATTGCTGGGGCATCGCTGATGCATCGCCGATGCATCGTCGATGTATCGTCGATGCGGCGCCATCCTCCGACCCCATCTACTCGGACCCCATCTAGGAGGCCTCTAAACACCAAGATCGGCGGCGTTCCTCCACCGAGGGAGAAGATCCCGATCTCGGTGCTGGTGGTGATATTCTGGCTGCCAGGGTGGCCGAGATATTACCACCGACACCGGATTCCAGGATCGTCTCCACCCTGTGGAGGCAGCCCCGTGTCCTGGTGCTGGTGCCCCTTTCCAGGTCTCCAGGGCCTCGCGGGGCGCCGGGGCTCGGCCGAGGAGCGGGTGCTCTGGGCCTCCTCGATGGGGTCGGAGTGTCCAGGCCTCGTGGGCTAAGTCGGGCGTGTCCCTCCCTACAGGGGGATGTTCGACGAAGAATGAAAAAAGTATCCCAAAAATATTCTAGAATGGTCAAAAGATGCTCAAAAAGTAGTCCCGAGGCTATGTTTGGACAATTTTTTTATTATTTGGGGGGTATCTTTTTATTTTTCGTCGAAATCCCCCTGTAGGGGGACAGGCCCGACTTAACTCATGGGCCTGTTTTCCACCACCACCACCACCATACGCTGGAGGGGGGACGGAGGTGGAGGAGGAGGAGGAGGAGGAGGAGGACGAAGAGGTGGAGGAGGAGGGGGAGGAGGTGGAGGAGGAGGAGGAGGAGGAGGAGGGGGGGGAGGAGGACCCCCTGCCGCTCCTGTTCGTGGTGGCGGTGGTGGAAGACAAGCCCAGCAAGGCCCCCTCGCTTGGTGGACAAAAGTCACGACGGGAGGTTTTTCGCTAGTTTCGGCCTCGGGGGGCCTTCGCCGGGCCTCGGGGCCGGCGAAAAACGATTCAGGATGAGAAATTCGTCCTGGGGGGTGGGTCCGGACCTCTTGGGGTGGACGTCGTGAAAAAATCGCGGCGTCGGGGGTCTGGGTAGGTGGGGTTGGCGGATCGCGCCGCGTCGCCGGTGCGTCGCCGATGCGGCTCGATGTGGAGCCCGATCTGCTTCGCGTCGACGTCGCCGATTCACCGCCAGAATCGGCGATGCGTCGCCAGTGCGTCGCCGTTGCATCGCCGTTGCGTCGCCGTCGCATCGGTGCTGCGTCGGCGATCTGGCGCGATCCTCCGACCCCATCTATCAGGAGGGGAAGAAACACACAGACACAATTAATCGTCGAATCCCTAGAAAATATGGGAAGTGGTGGGGAAGACAAAAACCGAGAAAATATTAGAAAATATGGGGAGTATTTTTATTTGTGTGCATTTATTTGTGTGTCCCAGGGCCCCTTCAATCTACTCGGACCCCATCTGGGAGGCCTCTGTCTGGGTGCGAGGGCGCCCCCGCCGCCGCGCGGCAGAGCCCTGAGACTGGCGCCCCGCCGGGATCGACCCCTCGCGTCAGGACGACCTCTCGCCGCAGTGACCCCTGGTGCGGGCGCGTGCGGCAACCCCCCGATCTCAGAGGAGGAGGAGGTACTCTGAGCTTCTCAAAGTAAGCGTCGGGGGGGGGGCATCACCCCCGCCGACACGTTCACCTCGACCTCGGTCGCGGGCAGCCATCGCGCGCCGGAGGCGCTCCGACGCCCGCTGCGGCGCGGCGACGAGGCGAGGTTGAACCCCGTTGGGGAGGTACCCCCCCACGCTTACTAAGAAACCCGGAGTACCCTTAAGCCGGGCACGTCCCTCTACAGGGGGAGTGTTCAAAAATTGACAGAAATTAGTATGGGGACGATTTGAATACAATGTTTGAATATTTTGTACCCTTGTTGGCTATTGTAAATTCTGCACGCTTCGCGTATCCCATCACCTTTTCATACCGCCCTCTGGACTTCTCCTTGCGGGCCGCAATTAAAAAAAAAGTATCCCATCACCAGTTCTCGTTGCCTCCCATTTCCCTTTTCTGGTGCGCAATGTAGTGCGTGGCCCGCTAGCTACGACTCTTTGACGGCGTCTGGCGTCACGGTGCACTTGCGATCAAAAAGAATCCCAACCAGCCCATTCAGAAGCCCTGCAAACGAGAGCTGACGAGAAAAGGGACGAATGGACACATCTAGGGAAACAAAGCGAGCAATCAGGATGAACCGAGAGATCTCTGGGAGCAAGGGGGTGGCCTTGGAAGGCCTCTTCGGGCCATCCCTTGGGGCCGCGTGGGGGCGAGCGGAAAAGGAGGAGGAAGAGGAGGAGGAGGAGGTGGAGGGATCCAAAGAGTGTGATCCCGGTTTTATTTTCTCGTCTGCCCAGCTAGCCGGGCAATGATGGGGGGGAGAGCGGTGGTGGTGGTCAGGAGCTGGAGGAGGAGAAAGGTAGAAATGGGGAGGCGGAGGACGAGGTTCAGGAGGGAGTGGTACGAGGGATCAAATGAGGGCAATCCCGGTTGTATTTTCTCGTCTGCCCGGATAGCTGGACAATGCTGGGGGGAGAGCGGTGGTGGTGGTGTGGAGGGGGAGGAGTAGAAGTTTAAGAAGTGGGGGAGGTGGACGAGGAGTAGGAGGGAGAGGAGGGGGAGGAGGAGCAGGGTAAGAGGGGGGAGGGGGAGGAGGAAGAAGAGGAGAGGGAGGAGGAAGAGGAGGCGGCGGAGGGGGAGGAGGAAGACGTGGGATCAATATCTTGCGATCCTGGTTTTACTTTCCTCGTCCTCCTGGCTGGCATGGCAATGATGGGGGAGAGCGGCGATGGTGGCGAGGAGGACGAGGCGAAGGGTCAGAAGGGGGAGGAGGAGGAGGAGGAGGAGGAGGAGGAGGAGGAGGAGGAGGAAGAAGAAGGACGAGGGCTTCTGAATGGGCTGGTGCTGCGGGTGGTGCTCTGCAAGGCCTGTTGGGGCCATCTACGAGAGCATCGATCAAAAAATGGGGGTCCTCGATTTCGGCCCCTTCCCAGGGGCCCTCAAAATCGCCTCTTGGAGCTCTCCTGGGGTTCTTTGGGAGGGTATTGGAGCTCTCTTGGGCTCTTTCAGGAGTCTTGGGTCCCTCTTGGGGCCCTCTTGGGGCTCTCTTGGGGCCCTCTTGGGAGTCCTGGAAGGCCTCTTGGGGCCATATTGAAGGCCATCGATGAAAGGATGAGATAGTGTAACGTTCAGCCCCCCCCTAAAGATGCCAAAATGGGGCCAAAACCTTTTAGTGAAATCGATGATTTTGGCTTCCTCGCCGAGGCCATCTTGGACGCCCTGACACCTCGCGACTTTAAGGGTAGCTCTTTGGGAGATGTTATACAGAATCGGGAGTATAGCTCGCGCGCCGTTGCCTTTGGTTCAAGGCACGCGCGCCCGATTTGCCCGGACACTGCTTGTGTTCGCTACGTGCTGGAAAGATCATTACATCGATCTTATCCTATCTTATCCGTCCATTCTTCTTACTGAACCACCTCAGTACGATACCGGACGCTATTTGCCATCCGCTTCCCATGGAAGCGGATGCTATTGACTTACCATAGTCACTTTCGACTTGGTAGCGGAGCTGGCCGCACTCTCGTGTGGTCAGCTCTTGCTCTCCTTATCCTCACGCTACACGGCACGATCTTCGTGACCAACTACCAACGTGCGCCACCACTCCCAGTAAATCTACGAGGATCTATTCAAGAGCAAGAAGCAACACGAGAGGTACGACGTCTAGACAACAACATTGGTACCATATACGCTTCACCACTGCGCTACTACCAACCGCTCGGCAACGAGCCAAAAGCGCAGTACTTGAAGCAGAGGCGGGGAGACCCGCGAGATAAAGCGCCTCGAAGACTTGACAAGGCGTTACCCCAGCGCGGCAACGCGCCTAATAGCCACCCATCTCTTCACAGCCTTGGGCTGGTTATATTCGCCATCATATGGCTCGCGCTGGGGGCAGCAATCGGACACATGCGTCGTGGAGAGAACAGCACCGATGGGCAAACACATGGCCCATACTGGGGCCCTCAAGGCAACGTGCCTTTTGCGCGAGTACATTTATGAGGTCAACGCGCGGCTCAACGTCACAAGTGGACGTATGACGCCACAGGCCCAAGCGGCCGCCACACAACGCGGCCTGGGTGGACTAGCGAGGACACTCGCCATGAGGGTACCACCTGACATTATAAACTATGGTGCTGACATCGATGGGGTCCACACCGACCCAGTGACCTACACCATGTTCCTCCTAAGCATGAAGTTCGAGCGCCTGGAAGATGAGCGCCAGCTCACTTCCGGCACACAGCTCATCGACTTTCATGTGCCTTACGGAGAACGAATCGATGTCACCCTCGCCCGATTCGAAATGGCCCGACTTGAGGCACAGTCGGTGGGATTTGACCTTCCCAACTTCCAATTACTAACTACGATCCTATTCCGCGCCTTAGGCGTCGGCAACCAGCGAGCCATGCAACTCTTACAGCCACTCAATCACCAAATGCCCCGAACACAACAACAGTATGATGAGCTGCTGGAGAGGATGCGTTCGATAGGTCACCTATCAGAACGGTCTCCTGGCAATATAGGATCAGTGTTTGAAAGGGGAAGGGGATCTGGCAGTGGGAATTTCTACACTACCTTAACCACTGAAGCCCAGCCTGGAAACGGGCCCTCAAGCACATGGGCTGACGATCCTGGAGAATCCACTGCTCTACTAGCAGGGGATCGATTTCAACCAAGCTGGGCAACCAGCCCTCCTTCTAGAGAACCTCAAACACACCGTTCCCTCTGGGGTGAATCAAACCCCCTAACCGACGGTGTATCCACCTACCTGGGAGACGACGATATCGACTCTGGCACCGACGCCGATGCTGCATCATCAGACGGCGTTGAAGCATTATTACAACAGGCAAAGCGGAGGTGGAGGAGGTTCACACGAAAACCAGTGCGTCGTGTTAGGAGGAGGACACGGAGGAGCTTCAAAGGAAAAAGGTAAAGGTAAACGGGGTCGTCGTAGGTTGAATGGACGAGGCATCACGGCCTTCCTCCAGAGGCTCTCAGATGACCAGTATGATGAGATATTTGTCGGGGGAAGAGGCCGTGGTAAAGGCCGTAGAGACACCTCAGGCAAAGGCAAAGGTAGGCGGGGAAACCCGCGAGGTAGAGACGGCCAGATCCTAAAGTGCCATGAGTGTGATAGTACCGACCATATTGTGAAAGATTGTCCAGCGAAGGGAAATGGAAAGGGCAGATCGACCGAAGTCCATTTTGGCTCAAGTGAACCGTTTATTGAATATCTGAGCCTCCAGGATTTTGAGGCCATGGAACAGATATTTTACACTTGGGTTAGCTGCATGGACAACGTCGACGAGCTCGAGGCGTATGGCCATGGACTGCGCGCGTACTACCTCGAGTACCTCCGCAGGTTCGTTGTCGGCAACAACGAGCTCACTCCCGTTGATCACGGAACGCTGGGAAACCAGCCTTTATTCTTCTTCGACTGGATGTTCGGGAACCAAGGCAACATCATGGCCTACGAGAGCAGTGACGAGGACGTCACTGTAGAGGCCTCGCCTTCAGAGGTTGATCGCAACCTCCAACCTCCACCCGACTTCCTGCCTGGAAACAGGCCTACCTATCCTCGAAACCACGCTGAAGTAATAGAAATGGAGTCTCAAGCGTTCGTTGCGGGCGTACCAGGGGACCCATGTATACCCCCTGGTTCGCTTGCACGAGATATCAACCATAGCCTATCCCGAGAGTCAAGAAAGCATCGAAGCTGGTAACATGATGCTGCAGGACACTGACGCCTGCGACGACTCGGAGTTAGCGCTGGCAGCCTTGACTCTTATTGATAGCGTACACCCTGAGGACGTGCAGAGGCATGCGTGGTACTCCAGAGGGAGATGGCGCCAGGCCCTTGAAAGGGCCATCACCATGCGCGGCCAGGCTCTTGCTCGGCCAGGATGTGGTCTCCAGGCGGCGGGACTATGGCCCAACCACACGGCCATGCGTAATATCGCCGGGCAGCCTGTGCTCGGCAACGAGCCTGAGCCGACAACCGTGCCACCTACGCCGGGGAAGCCAAGCGATGCTCAGACGCCGGCTACGCAGGGAAACCTGCCCGTCCCGGTTGTACCGATGGCCGTCATCATTGGCAATCCTACATCAGAAGATGAAGAGGGTGATGGTTGCGGGCTGTGCGAGGACGAAACCACAATCCTCATGATGGAGGTCACTGGTGACGTAGAGGTGGACTTCGATCCCGACGAGCCTGACGCACCACCACCATTGGCACAAACGCCAATTGCGCCGGGCTCCAGCCAGCAGGGAGACCTGCCTCTGTTAGACGATCCGCCTGGGATCGCGCAGGAGCCTCCGCAGGAGCCCCCGCCGGCTCCCGCTCAGGCTGCGTCAGCAGCCTCTTCCGATGAACATGCCAGGAGGTCTCGTTCCCATCCACGCCTCAGAGAAGAGCCTCACCCGCAGGCACGGCTCCCTCGTGAGTGGAGGCAAGTTGGCCCAAAGGAACATGCTCTTCGGCGAGGGGGCCAATTGCTTCCCTACAGTGACCCTAGGCGTCGGAAAGGGGAACATTCGGCCTTCGGAAAGGGCAACCCAGCCTATAGAGACGCTCAGGGTAAGCCCATGCGCGGTGGCTACCAGCTTGCGACGAACATTCGTACTGATGAAATACAAGAAGTACGAACGCAGCTGCGAAATGTCGTCGCAGCGCGCAAACTGTATAGACCTCGTGCAGTTTGTGGACCGTGCTCTGAGCCGCTTCAGGAGCATAGGCCGGGATGCCCTGTAGGGCTCAACGAGGGTTTGAGCCCGAACAGAGGCCGCACTCCTCATAAGGAGAGTTCATCCACCGCTGATCCCGGTGACTCAAGACGAGATCGCAGAGATCAATCGTCGTCTCGGGGTCACGGTTCACATGAGGCCGAAGGCCGAGGAGGTTAAGCCTCCTCCGGCTCCGAGGGGACTGGTGCCCATGACCCAGGAAGAAAAGGATGCGCTTTTTAGCCTTCCTGGAATGCGAGGAAACTCGCCCGGCGTTTCCAGCCAGTCCCAACGGCCAGAACAGATGGACAAAGATGATCAGAAGGCCCAGCGAGTTGTGGCAGATGAGGAACGTAGACGAATCGCAGAGGAACGCACCCGCGAGGCAACTCGCCAGATGCTGATGGACTCCCAAAAGATCTACATGAAGGAGGCGAAGGCGAAGAAGCCTCCACTTCCACTCCAACCGAAGGCTAAGAGTGAAACGCCGGCCCCTAGGTCGCTTTCGGAGGAGAGACCGAAGACAACAGCACGCTCTGAGGAGCTTGGGTCAGATGTGCAGATGGAGGCGCGTCGCTCTAAAACGCCGAGATCACCGACGAGAGCAACTCCAGCACAGATACCTAACCCCAGACAGCCACCTCAGGAACCTGTAGAAGTACGTAGACGCCCGCCTAGTCGCAGCGTTTCTATCGCCAACAAGGCGAAGGCTTTCGAGCGCACAGGGTACGCCCCTGCGCCAGCCTCGCCTGTGGCGGCATGCTCCAAAAGGTCCGATGAAGGTGCTCTGTCTAGGGGCACCTGGGTGCCGACGATTAGGGGCAGCGCCAGCCGAGAGTCACCGCGGGGAAACCCGCCAGGCGCTGCTGCTGCAGCTTCCTCCTCCTCGGGAGCCGCAGCCTCTTCGGTGACTGAGGCTTCTGCGCGGGGAAACCCGCCCGAGGAACAGCTGCACCACCCAGGAGACACGTCCTTCACCAGTGGGAGTCAGGCCGTGATCAGGGATAGACTTGCCCTGCGGAAGCCCCCACCGATACGCTCGGTGGATGAGGAATTCATGGGGAAGTGCAGGCAAGAAACATTACCCCGAGCAAGAATCACACCCTCAAGCAACTGAGTAAGGCTCTCAGTAGGGCGTGTAGACACGCGCCTGACAAACCACGCAATGCTGTGTGGAGCCTGAACACCTTCGACGATCATGATGGCTGGATTAACCTCGTAGAGCTCGTCCATGAGTATCCGTGGCGCCACGGACATACGAGACATGATGGTTACAATCCCAGGCATGACGAGGCCAAAGTCATCACCGCGAACCTATACGGCCGAACGGCGGACCAGCTGGCCGCCATCATGATGGAGGTTGTCCATGTCCGCGAGCCAGACGGTGAAGAGAAACAACGCCTTCAGTTTAAGGCGTTATTGCGGGACTCTGGCAAGTCCGACATCTTCATCCGGGCCCCTCAAGGGCACTCGTGGACGCTGAAGTACTACACGACAACCCTGCCGGGAGACCGGCCCCATATCCCGAGGTTGCCATGCATGGTACTCGATGGACTGTTTTTTGAAGGTATTATGTGGTATGGCCTTTCCTGTCGTTCTGAACACAACTTGAAGAAAAAGGGGACAGGCCGGTCACGCATCCACGTTGTGCCGACGGTTCGCCGTCGCAGTGTGAACAGTGGGTGGGACCCAGATTCCAACATCATCATCTTTGTGGACTGGCATAAGGCCTTGAAGGATGGAATAAAATTTTGTTGGTCTGACAATGGAGTCCTTCTATCCGAGGGAATTAACGGCATCATTGAACCGTATTATATTTTCGACGTAGAAGACCTGGCCACGGGGAAGCAGTGGCGCAACCCAGAATATCTGGGTGATCGCAAGGCACGCGTCACTACCGCCTTGATGTCGGCCCCTGGTAGGTGGACTGATGTAGGCAGTGCTCGTGTCAAGTACCAGTGGTCTCGCGACCAAGAGGGCGTCGACCCATTTTCGGAGAGCCTGTTCGATTCGAGCAGATGCCTGGTAGTCCCTCGCACAGTATGCACACACCGAGGGGCATGACCCCAATGGCGACGCCACCTGCGCAGTCTCCGTTCGGGACTCCTGGTCGCTCTGCCACGAGTGGGACTCTCATGGAGAGGATCGCCGCGGCCAGGGCCGAGCATGGTACAGCTCTCCTGAACATGATGCCGCCCGGCACTCCAACGAGTCAGCAGGGAAACCTGCCCGGCACTCCAAGCCATCATCGACCGTTCGCTGGACAAACTACTGTCGCTGGTGTGCCTGATGACTACCGTGCAAGGGTGGCAGCTGCTGTGCAACAGGTGCAGAGTCACAACCTGCCTCACCCGAGTGGTCAGAGGTGGAGGCCGGCCTGGTCCTGGGAGCCTGAGGGCCCTAATCCAAGGGATCCTGCTCGGCAACGAGCCTTCATCCCAGCCTTCAATGCTCACCCGAGCATGGCCCAGGGCCAGAGACCATCGCCAGCACACATGAATCCGCCGCTGTACCCTGATGGGTCCAGAGTTCCGAACAAGTTTGTTCGCGAGATGGCGGATCAATTCCACAGCCTCGCAAACGTGCGCTGTAGCGATCAGTCCATGCATCCCCACATGGCCTTTATGCCTGCGCCGACGACGCCAGATGCGGCTGTCCAGCCTACTGCCCATTCGATATCGTGTGGCAGTAGAGGTGTGCCTGATTATATCAGGCAGACATACCACACCCAACAGGCGTGCTTTAGGCGCAGACAGGCCGTGCAGAACGCGCGTGATCAGTCACGCGCAGCCGCGCTTGAGGTCGCGAGGAACAGAGGCTCACCCATGCGAGGAAACTCGCCCGCTGTGACGCCTACAGCCTCCGTGCCAGCAGCTCCTCCAGTTGTGGCTGCCGTAGCGCCGGAGGTGCTAGGTCCCGCAGGGGATCCCCCAGCGACCTTCATGCACTCCGAGACTGTCCTGGAGAGACAGCGGCGGGTATACCCCAGAACAGCAGATGTGGAAGTTTTCACTGGGATGGAAGATACCTGCGCGGTATGCCTCGAGGAGTTTCAGCCCGGGGAGAGCGTTTACCGCTTGAGGTGCAACCACTTATTCCATGAGGAATGCTGGAATTCAAATGTGGTGGGCCATGTTGCAAATCAGCGTGAGGGAGACCCTCAGCAACCACCATGTGCTATCTGCCGAGCGCCTGGCATCATAGCGTCATCATTTCCATGGACCGGCTCCTACACTCAGGCTCCTGAGCAAGCAGCGAGGGAGCTGCGGGAGATGAGGAGCATGGTGGAGGAGATGACAGCCAGGATGCTAGACAGGCAGACAGCTCAGCCCCAGCAGCAGGGAAACCTGCCGGAGGAGGTGAGGCCGCCGATGGAGACGGGATACTTCGATCAGCTTATCCCGACGACGGCGCCTCAGCAGGGAAACCTGCCTAACACCCCACAGGTGGCTCCTCAAATGTCTCCCCAGAGTGGGGGCGGGGCAGAGCTGGCACTGGGCCCTGAGCAGCTGCGTGAGTTGCGTGTTCGGCATTTCCAGACCCAAATGGATAATGCGCACACAACCTTTATGCTGGATGCCGACAATCCTGAAACTGAGAGTGCGTCGTTGGACCTCTCAGATTCCTCAGTGGCAACAGCAGCAACAGCAGCCAGGGCCGTCGATTTCTCAGCTACGAACGAGGAGTTCGATGAGTGGTTGCAGTACAGGGATCACCTCACGAATGAGGGGTTGCAGGACATCGCCCTTCATTCGTATCTGACGCTGACGAGACGCACCACCCGCGAGCAGTATAAGAGCATACGTGATGAGTATGCCAACTGGCGGGAGGAGCGTGGCGCTCATGCTCAGAACGTGTCGTACTTCCAGTACATCGACCTGGCACGTATGGCCGAAGGCAGGCCGGGTGCCAGCGTAGCGCGGGGCAACCCGCCAGGGAGTGCAACTGAATCGCGGGGAAACCCGCCAGATGGCACAGCTGGCACTTCAGAAACAGTGCACATCAAGCAGACGAGTAAGACTTTCTTAGAGGACGGTGGAAACTCTATCCTCATCGATGTAGGCTCGAAGATCAACATAATGGGAGAGAACACGAGCCGCAAGTTTGTCCAGGCTGCTGAGGCACATGGCCGTTCTTGTACGTTCGAACCCCGTTCTCGTCTGAACATCAACGGGGTGGGCGAAGGGTCGGCCCCAGCGGATGCCGTAGGCACCTTCAGTATTGCCTGCGAGTGCCAGGGCTCGACCCAGCTCGATTCGTACAAGACGAACACTGTGTCAGGCTATGGCAAGGACCTGCCAGCCATCCTAGGCCTCGATAGTATGCAGGACAAGCGCACTATCATTGTGCTCGAACGAGGCCAGGAGATGCTGATATTCCCTGGAAAGGGACAGGTCAAGATGGAGCTCCCCGAGGGCTCCAAGATCATGCCGACGACGAAGCTGCCATCAGGGCATCTGTCGATCAGGTGTGATCGATTTGGAGCTTCGAGGCAACCCGCCTCGAGCTCAAGCAGCACGTCATTTCAGACGGTGCTGACGGGCGAGCCGACCCCGGCGCAGGAGCGCAAACAATTGCAGGGAAACCTGCCTCAGGGGTTGATGGAGACGCTCGCCAAATCTATGATGAGAGGCGATAGCATCGACGATCTTGAGACGTTCGATTGCTTCGTAGCCACGACACTGGCCCAGCATGGTGGAAGTGTACCCATGGACGCTGTACGGCCCCGCCGGAAGATAGTGATGGGGTACACGAACCGTGAGCTGCAGACAGTCAGCGACGCGAGGTCCAAGGGCGTGCTGAAGCAGCTGATGGATAATTCATCCATGCTGGCGGCATCTGCGGAGCAATCCGCCTCTGAGGCCACGGCGCGCTGCAGCGCTGAGCTCCAGCATCTGAGGGAAGCCCAGATGCTGGCAGACATTGCAGGCACATCTTCTTTATCTTGAAGATGGCAGGGCGACGCCGCCCCCTCGTCGTCTTGCCCAATGGCCGAAAGGCCGGGGGGTAACAAGGACAGCGGGGTAACCTGCCTTAGCAAAAGAGCCTTTGTCATGGAAGATACGAGAGAGGCCTGCGCCGACCTCCTCACCCGAGGTTATATCTGTGATCGTATTTCCCGCAATGAGCTTATGACGAGTGTGGGCGCAGATTACCTGGGTGCGGTGATCAGTGGAGATTACACTCTCATATGGATTAGTACCCCGGGTGACTGGTATGTACGAACTCCAGGGAAGAGAGTGGCCCCACATTGGTCACGTATCCAAAACTTTTTGATAAAAGCCAGGAAGCTCCGTATGAAAATCATAATGTTTGGTCCCTCAGGATATGTTTGGAAGCTATCTCCAGTACGTGATACTCTGGAAGATCTTAAGTTGTCAGTGATACGGATGCGTTTCTGTCATTTCGGTATTCGGTTCAACATGCAAGACAGTGCACCGAGTGGTACTTATATGCAGGTAGCTACATCAATACCGATTAACTCCTATGCTGTGGGCATGTACGTGCAAATTGGCGATACCACAACATGTGTTGGATTGGTACGACCAAACGGTGCGGCATGCTGAATGGCGAGCTCAGACACGTACTACACTCATCCGTCATCTCAACGACAAAATCCTGGGAAGCACCACCACGCACGGAAACGTGCCTATATACTTGAACACCTATAAACGCACGGACCACAACATCCATCACTACGTGACGCCCAACAAGGGAGGACCGAAATGGTCTGATGTAATCCGACGTGTAACAATTAACCTGGATACCAATGCGGTCATCCAGGATATCGCAGTAGCCGATCAACCAACAGGATATGATTGGCATTCACCACTACCTGCAGGGGTTGCCAACATCAGCACACGGTTGTATTGGCAATCCGAGGAACCGGTCTTGCTTGGAAACGAGCCTACTCAATCACCACAGAAACCTAGACGCGTCATCATAGATGACTGTCCTCTCCCCCTCCCGACTCTGGCGATTGACGTATGTACCCACTCAACCACGACGATGGGCACACAGACCGGCGAACAAGACGAGCAAGTCTTACCTACGGAATCGCGTATCAAGCAGAAGGAAAGGCTCAAGGCCGAAAAGGAAGCAGGCATCAAGCCTCGCCGCATCAAAAAGCACGTTGAAGACGGAAACGACGATTGCGGCGACGACTTGTCAGGACTCGGACAGGATCTTATGGCGACCTGGAGCACTGACGTCCCTACTGAGCTGATAAGCTCCGATGAAAATGATGACCTGTTCCTTACCCTCCCCACGTCTATGCCCGACACACACGCTGACATATACAGCACAGTCGCTACTCTATGCTATGGTCATAACAACTGCGTGGATATGTTGGAGCTTTGTGGCGGTGAGGGTGGCATTTCAGAGCTTGCCTTCTCAAGGGGGCTCTCCTCAGGAGGCAACTTAGACAAGACCACGTGCGTCGACCTGGGAGACCCCTCGGTGCAGCGGGCTGTAGATCACTACTTCGCAATATGCTACGTACGAGTTGCCATACTACAACCCGGTTGCCGCACCACAGGACCACCATCCTACTACAACTACAATGTCAACCACAATACTTGGGAACAGCACCACAAAGAAGATTTACCACACATAACTTACTGTGGTAAAATTGCTGTTACTCAAGATGATACACGGAGGTGGTTTATACGCGAACAACCTAGAGGAACATGGGTGGATGACATTTCCCCATGGAAAGAACTTGCCAACCGACCACACATCACAACCGTACGCATTGATCAGTGTGCGACGGGACTCAACGATACGGCTGGTGACTATATTAAGAAGCAGACAAAGATCACCAGCAACGACGAGACGATTCTTAAACCTTTTGAGCGACTCAAATGCAACGGTCAGCATGTGCACGCACAACCGTGAAAGAGAGAGCTTTCACTGGCACAAAAATACACTCGACGACTGCAGTCTGCCTTTGTCCGTCTATTCGGCGAAAGCCATGACGCTACGCGCGGAAACGCGCCTACGCGCACCGCACATGCTCACCCTGCTGACATTCCTGATCAAGCTGAACCGGGAGAAGGTATGAGACGCATCGGCGATCGTATCATCCCAAAAGTGGCTACATGCCCAGCATGCATCGACAATGTCCGAAAGGACAGTCCTAGCCACAACAGAGACCCTACGCAGTGTAAGTATCGTGATTCTATCTCTGTATATTGGCCATGTCCCGCATGCCAAAGGGATCTTACGAGAAGCAAAGGTGTTAAGAACCACCTCGATACCGAACCTGGTAAATGTCGTTTTGCTGAACCGTTTAAACTTCCAGATGATCATGACCCCGAAGGTAAGACTGTGCCAGTTTGGTGGAAACCCTTACCCAAACCTGGTGAGGGCCAAGCTTCAGCGTCAGGTGGCCGCCAAGGCGCACACGCCAGGCCACCACGACCACGATCCTTCGGGAACGCTGATCCGACATCTGGTGCCAGCAGTTACGACGTGCTACGAGACGCCCCCGAGCGTGGAAACACGCCTTCTGCGTCTTCGGGCGAACCGCCGCAGGTAGCAGCCCGCCGCGGTCGCCTACAAGACGTACCACCACCACCAGATGCAGTTGACGAAGGAGACCGACTGCGGAGAGCTACAAGGAACCCTCTTGCCTCCACCGGCTCGGGGGCTCCACGACTACCCGACTGGACGAGATTTGATATCCAACGCAGTCTGCAAAATCTCCGCAGTCACGGACCTCATGTCGTTAAAAAGGAACTCCGTCAACTGCACCTACGGTGGTATCATGCGGAGGAACCCAAGATGAGGCTAATCCTAGACAAAGTAGGACTGGACAGCGTTCGACTGAATATGATCACAGAAGTGTGTGACACCTGTCGGGAATGCAGAGCATGGGGACGTCCAGGAAACTCAACGCTACCTTCGGTGGGCCTTCCTGGGAATTGGCTCGATGAAGGCGAAAGGGATCTCATGTTTTACCAGGAACGAACCATATTCCACATTATGGATCGTTGCAGTCGCCCGGCAGCAGGCCAAGAGATTTCCGACAGAGAACGCGACACTATACTCGACGCCTACCACTACTGCTGGGTTGCCTATCATGGACCCTTCAAAGTCGTGTACTCAGATGGAGAAGGCGCCCTGAACAATGATACCGCTAAGGCCATGATGGCGAACGAGGGTGCAACACTCCGTATCCGAGCGCCTGGCCAGCACGCGACTTCAATCGAGTCACGAAACGGTATTCTCAGGGGCGTTCTCCACATGATTGAGGAAGAGCTGAACAGACACAACATCCCTGTTGTATTCACTAGAGTATTGGCTGAAGGCATCTTCGTTACCAATGCCTTCAAGCTTTACAACGGAGTATCGCCATACCAAGCACTCGCTGGACGCCAGCCCTCCTTTCTTCCTGACCTCGACACCCTTGACTTTCCCAGGGGACCCGAGACGTCAGGCCATGAACGAGAACGTCGCGTGAGGGAAGTTAGCCTAGAAGCAATAACTCAAGCCACGGCTGTGGCCAAGACAAATCGTGCTCTCAGGGCCAAAACGGCTCCAGATGGTGCTCGCCTTTACTCAGCAGGGGATCTGGTCGACTACCATCGACCCACTGCCACTAGGGGCGATCATGGAGGCTGGAACGGCCCATTCCCTGTGATCCGTAACGTGCCTGAAAGAGGACGCATCGTTGTCAAGGCAGGATCTCGTGAGGTAATTGCGATGTATCCTGATGCTCGCCACGCGCTCTACATTGAATGCCTCCTTACACGGGAACTTGGCATGGATAATATGGCCACGCAAACAGTTCTTACGTATGTGGCACACCTTGATGCAGGGAAACCCGCCAAAGTCTTTGGCTACATCCCAGACTACAAGGGAAACCTCAATCTTTCAGACGACAGCAAGTTTCACCCGCGCGTACATCTTGCACTACAGTATCTCGTGCGAAATTATTTCCGAGTAGAACGCGTAGTAGCAGTTAGACTGGCCAGAAGTGTGTCATGTTTACCTGCAGTAAAGTACGCCACCGGGTCTACTCTGATCTACTACGACAATGATGTTAGCCCAGCCTTCCACTATTATGAGTGTGTGGGCGCTTGTCTGAACATTTCTCAAATCACTGGTAGCACTCATTCCAGACTCATCCAATTCTTGACCTCACATGTTCCTTCCCTAGGATTTCACGACGACCTGGCCAAGTATCAGCACTCGGGCACCACGTCTGGAGAACACGATTCGCTTGGAAACAGGCCCCCACCAGACACCCCAGGTGCTTTATCGCCAAGTGAAGGCCGTCTGTCGACAATCTATGAAGACAACGAGGAACATAATATCGAAGCCATGATGCTGGAAGAGTGGTACGATGAGTTACGTATGGACCTTCATCCCACGACGACTACCGACGATTATCTCTACTGCGTCCCAACAACTATGCTGCCCGACCAATGTGTTTTGGTTTCAGCATCTGTGGACGACGAAGATACCGCATTGTCGGAAACGCTTGGAGACGAGCCTGAGCCACAAGAGCACTGTCTAGTCTCTCTATGCTCAACCACACCTGACGAGGGCTACTCTCTTGACAGTGATGAATATGGTCCCTACGGTGAGTTATGTTTTACATCAGAAATGTCAAAAGTAGCGTTGGATCAGACTCAACTTGCACAGCTTGACAGATGTGCTCGCAACGATGAGAGTATATGTACCCTCTGCTGCTAAATGTGCTGTGGTAGTCAAGGAAGACGACCTGCTCACCAAAGCCGACATAGCAGCACACCCGAAAGAGGTTAGTGAAGCTTTGTACACTGAACTCAAGATCTGGCTTGATAACCGGTGCTTTGAGATGTGTGATATATCCAAATTTTCCAACACCATGACATCCAGATATGTATATAAGTGGAAGTTTGTGAAGGTAGGAACCGAGAACGTTAAAACCATCCGTCTCAGACTTGTCCTTCGTGGATTTATGGGCACTGAGGGTTTCGATGTGGAAACCTTCTCGGGAACCGCTCGAAGGCAGCCCCAGAGACTCCTAGCAAGTGAGGCGGCATGCCATCCAGAGTGGATCTTAGCATCCATGGATATCGACAAAGCGTTCCTCAAGGGTTTGACCTATGAGGAACTTGCCCATGCCACCGGCGAGGAAACTCGCATGGTTTGCTTCGCTCTTCCACCGGGAAGTGCCCAGGTACTTCGTACACTGCCCGGCTTTTCATCCTATGACGAAAGCCGACACTGCCTCAGGTGCCTGAAGCCAGGAACGGGTACAAAGGACGCCCCAAGAGCGTTCTCTCTCAAGCTTCGTACGACCTCACGAGCTATAGGCCTTACACCGACTAGTTATGATCCTGAATTTGAATTCAGCCAAGATTTGTGAACGGCAAAACATGTCGATGACATTACTATGACAGGCCTAGAGAAATATATAGACGACTATGTACAACGTGTCGAAAAGGTGTTTGGCACATGCAAGCTTAACAAACACTCATACACGAACTGCGCCGTTCGCTACACTAAGAATGGCCAAGGGGATGTGATCATGGATCAGGACGAGTATATCAAACAACTACGTCCTATCACACACCCAGAACTTACAGGAGCGGCGGCCGATGCCAAAGCCACCAAACTCATCACCGACATGTTCGTCAGCTTGCGAGGAGCCCTCGCCTATGCCCTTCTGACTCAAGTCTGGCCCATGGTATATGTGGTCTCTCTTCAGAAAATCCAAGAGCCCACCAACCTACAAGTCAGACGACTGAATGCTGTGACGCGAAAGCTGATCAGCGGCCCGAAACGCATCACCTTCCCTCGGATGAAGCCGACGAATGAAGTTGACATACACAGTGATTCGGGGTATCGGAAGCTCACCGGGGAGGAGGACGATGAGACCAAGGGCTATGGCATACGCGGGGCCAACGTACTACGGCGAGGAAACTCGCCTCAAGGCACATCCGTCGTTCACCTTTGTGACGGACTATGCAAATCACACCGACTGCAGGTGAGGTCCAGCTATGCCGCTGAGGCACTTGCAGCTGCACACAACCTTGATGAGTGTTACCCCACGCTCATCACTCTCCACGAGCTCAAGGCAGGGGCTCTGACTCCAGGACAACTACGAGATCTGCGTGAAGTTGGGGGCCGAGCTATTAAAGTATCCCTTACCATAGACGCTGAGTCGGTATATAAATCGCTATCCAGCAAGGACCTTAAGATACCGACGGAACGGACCTTGCTTGGACATCTTAGCTGGATACGTGAGCTCATGGATATATGTATAGTGCATAATGTGCAGTGGTGTGATACTAGAGATATGACCGCAGATGGGCATACAAAGGGGAGCATCGATCGGGAGCTGCTTTTTGAAGTGATGTCAGGCAACCAGTCATTTAAGTATGACGTGAAGCAGTTTGTTCCCTTTCGGGGTCCCGAGGACAGAAACAAGCCTAAGTCTAATCAATTTTAGTTTGTCCTTGTTGCCCCCGCGGTCCAATTTGCCAGCGTGGGCGCCTACTACAGAGGCTCCCTTCTAAGTGCTCGGAAACGAGCCTTACATATCACGCCTGGTAACGAGCCTGTTTAATGTGATTCAGGCTCTTTGCCTTAATACCCGTTTGCTCGGTGCGGTATGGCCCGTTTGGCTTACCTCTAGCCGAGCCGATCGCCCTTTACCATTCAAGGGGCTGTCTCGTATTTGCGCGAAATGCCTTGCGAGGAAACTCGCCTTACAGTCTGGTGTTAGGCCAGTCTGTATGCATTGTTTTCTTGCAGACAGTTGCGCGCGCGGCCTTTGTAGAGCCTAGCGGCTGCGCAGCTATACTCTCCGTCTCCTCCCTTCCCGACTTTAAGGGTAGCTCTCTGGGAGATGTTATACATAATCGGGAGTATAGCTCGCGCGCCGTTGCCTTTGGCTCAAGACACGCGCGCCCTATTTGCCCGGACACGGCTTGTGTTCGCTATGTGTTGGAAAAATCACTACATCGATCTTATCCTATCTTATCCGTCCATTCCTCTTACTGAACCACCTCAGTACGATACCGGACGCTATTTGCCATCCGCTTCCCATGGAAACGGATGCTATTTGACTTACCATAGTCACTTTCGACTTCGCGGACCCCCCCAAAAAACAAGTCCTGGGGAGGGGGTAGGGGGAGGGGTCAAACACATACGTAGCACCCGAGTCTGGCCCGAGCCTCGGCATATTCAGCAGTCGTCTTTGGATGGGCAGCTACTCGGGGCCAATCCGCCGCGGCCGCCGCCGCCGCCGCCGCCGCCGCCGCCGCCGCCCCCGCTGCCAAATCGCCGCAGCCGCTGCCGCCGCAGCCGCTGCCGCCACCGCCGCCGCCGCCACCGCCGCCGCCGCCGCCGCAGCCGCCGCAGCCGCCGCAGCCGCCGCCGCCGCAGCCGCTGCAGCCGCCGCAGCCGCCGCAGCCGCCGCCAAGTGTACTTTGTATTTTTTTGGTCAGGGATGGTGGGGGGAGGCCGCATCGGGTTGGCTGCGCATGCTCCGAATTTGGAGGCAGAGTGCGTTTTGTATGGATTCTTATAAGGGATGGTGGGGGGGGGACCCTCATGGTTCTGGGTTGGCTACTAGTCGCCTGGGAGGGGGAGGGGGAGGGGGTTGGCTACCAGTCGCCTAATAGAGATTAGTGATAAACCCTTCCCCGTAGGAGAAGAGGGGTTTTTTGTTAAGAGGAACGAGAAATCTCGTTAGACCACCTGCGCCCAGGGTTGGTGTGTTTTTCTTTCAAAATCCGTCTATCAGAGGACATACCCGACCTAAGAGTTCCCGCTTGGCTGCCCTCCGCCCTTTTTCCCTTTTTGTGGGCCTCCTCCAGGAGGCTGTCGTCGCCACCGCTGGATGCGCATCGAAATGTTGGTCTGAACGCACCCCGCCGGGATCGGCCGCACGTCATAACCCAGACCCCCCAGCGTTGTGAGCAAACAGAATTCACGACGGGAGGTGCATCCCTATGTTTGGCTTCTGGGGGCCACATGAGAACCCAGGCCCCCCAGCGTTGTGAGCAGACATCGCGACCAGAGGTGTATCCTTATGTGTGGCCTGAGGCCCCTACCGGGCTTCGGGACGGTCAAACAAGCAACCAGGATGAGAAACTGGTCCTGGGGAAGGGGTCCAGACCTCTGGGGGTCGCGCCATGAAAAATCATGACGTTGGGGGCTGGGACTTGGGAGTGACCCGTCGCCGCAGTGACCTTTGGTGCAGGCCCGTTCGGCCCCCCCGATCGCTGAACGCAGAGCGACAGCAGCAGCTTGCGCGCTAGGGTCTTCCTCCGCCCCCCCCACACGCCCCCCAAAGGCGCGCACCAGAGGTCGCCCTTGCCTAGGGGTCACTGTGGCGTGTACCCGACGGGAGAGGCAAGTTGCACACCACCGCACGGCCCCCGCCTCGCGTCGTGGAACGCGCGAGACGCTCCGAAGCGGGCCTTGCCCTCGAGGACGGGGGGAGTTGCCACCTCTGCCTCGGCGGAAGGCGGCGGGAACCAAACTGGGGAGACACCGCCGGCGGAAGCTGGGGGAAGCAAACGTCCCCCTCTAAGAGATGCCAATTTCGGGGGTGGGAGCAGGGTTTTCAGAACCGTCCACGTGCCAAAGCACGAACATTTTTTCATCGATGACACACAGGCCCCCCCAAACCCAACTAACAGAGTGGAGACGTAGACTAACATAGGTGTCCGTTTTTGCCTCAGTGATAGTCGATCTGTGTGATGTGGTTTGGTTTGATTCATCTGCTGGAAAGACTCTCTATCCCTAATGTTTGGGCCTCTCCACTTAGGTCCGGTCCCACGGGGTTAGGGCCCTTGAATTGCCAATTCTTTGTTTCAGGCCTTTGCGGCACCCGGTGGCCCTTAATGGCCCTTGGGCCGCAGAACATAAACTTACGCCTCGAGCGATCTCGGCTCGAGATCGCGAGGCAGGATGCCCCAGCACGGTGCCCCATTGGGGCCTGGCAGCCGCGGCCTGCTACCAGTGCTACTACTACTACTACTACTACTACTACTACTACTACTACTACTACTACTACTACTACCACTACCACTACCACTACCACTACTACTACTACTACTACTACTACTACTACTACTACTACTACTACTACTACTACTACTACTACTACTACTACTACTACTACTACTACTACTACTACTACTACTACTACTACTACTACTACTACTACTACTACTACTACTACTACTACTACTACTACTACTACTACTACTACTACTACTACTACTACTACTACTACTACTACTACTACTACTACTACTACTTACTACTACTACTACTACTACTACTACTACTACTACTACTACTACTACTACTACTACTACTACTACTACTACTACTACTACTAACTACTACTACTAACTACTAACTACTACTACTACTACTACTACTACTACTACTACTACTACTACTACTACTACTACTACGACTACTACTACTACTACTACTACTACTACTACTACTACTACTACTACTACTACTACTACTACTACTACTACTACTACACTACTTCTACTACTACTACTACTACTACTACTACTACTACTACTACTACTACGACTACTACTACGACTACTACTACTACTACTACTACTACTACTACTACTACTACTACTACTACTACTACTACTACTACTACTACTACTACTACTACTACTACTACTACTACTACGACTACTACTATACTACTACTACTACTACTACTACTACTACTACTACTACTACTACTACTACTACTACTACTACTACTACTACTACTACTACTACTACTACTACTACTACTACTACTACTACTACTACTACTACTACTACTACTACTACTACTACTACTACTACTACTACTACTACTACTACTACTACTACTACTACTACTACTTACTACTGCTACAGTTGTTACTACTACTACTACCACTACTACGAACTACTATGTCTATTACTTGTATTCGTATTACTACGACCTACTGCTACGACTACTGCTGCTACTACTACTAATACTAATAGTAATAATACACTGTGTAATACTACTACTACTACTACTACTACTACTACTACTACTACTACTACTACTACTACTACTACTACTACTACTACCACCACTACTACTACTACTACTACTACTACTACTACTACTACTACTACTACTACTACTACTACTACTACTTCTACTGCTACTAGCGCTATTACTAATACTACTCGTAGTAGTAGTAATAATACGTAGCACCCCGCAATTGCGGATAAGAGTGAGGGGGCGGGCGCGGGCGACGCGGGCGTCGCGGGCGTCGTCGAGCCAGCGGACCTCGTGGCCCCCACCTTCCTTGTCGATGGCGCTCTCCTCCACCTCCTCCTCCTCTTCCTCCTCCTTCTCCTCCTCCTCTTCCTCGTCCTCATCGTCATCGTCATCCTCCTCCTCCACCTCGTCCTCCTGCTCCTCCTCTTCTTCCTCGTCCTCCCTCTCCCCCCCTCGTCTTTTCATCATGGTCCTCCCATTGTCGTCCTCCCCCTCATCGGCCTCCATCATCGTCCTCCCATTGTCGTCCATCATCATCAT